>CM069526.1:22332500-22630000 GCA_035773235.1 Eospalax fontanierii
ATAATCATATTTTCCCCATGTTATTTTGCAGATGAACTCCATTAAAATCTTTAAAAAACCCCAGCTAATTCTATATTTATGCAAATTGTTTTATAGAATTGGCATAGTAATAGTCAAGTGTACTCACAATACTTAAAACAAATATTAGAATGAAAAGTCAAAGACCAATCTCATTAAAAAAATGAAGATTAAGTAATTGTTAAAAACCAAGCTGGATTCAAGCATGTTTAAGAAAAAATTATTATAAACTATAAAGCGTCATTTCAGGAGTGTATTAAAGAATTTAATGAAATTTATTACCTGTGTCAGTTTTACATGTCAATTTTCTTACAATTACCTAATAAGAGAATCTCAAATGAGGAATCATCTAGATCAGGTTAGCCTGAGAGAATATCTGGAGGGAATGTTGTTTTTTTAACTTATAAATATGCTGTTTATTTCAGTTTTTAATTGAGTTTTATATATTAAACGTCCTCCCGCACCTATTTCTTCTAAGCCCTGCCAGACCTCATGAATTCCATCATACATGTTAAGTCCTATCCAGTCAAGTATTAGTGCTCAGACGTCCTTTAGTGCAAATTCATTCACTGGAAAATGGTCAGGCTTGTGCAAGCTTCCAGTAACCTGAAAGACTCTGCTTCCCTAAGTTCATGAACCAGCCCTGGATCTTACAGTCTTTTCACCTCTTCTTTCGCAATGATCCCGGAGTCATAGGTGGGTGAGTTTCAATATAGGAGTTCTATCCAGGAATATATAGTCTGCAACCTTATTCTATAAAACTTGGCTAGTTGTGGCCTTCTGTGTGCATGGCACTATGTTGTTTAAGGAAGCTTCCCTGGTGAGAGTTAAAGGATACTTCAGTTTTCTCTCTACTGCTCATTCTACTGTGTTCCCTGAGCCTTAAGTGTAGATGTAGAGGTTCAACTATAGATGTGTCACCTAGGACTTGGCATCTATCAGTTGTATATTCTCTGTGTCTCACCAGTTGTGGAATTCTGATGCAGCCTCTATCTGTTGCACAAAGAACCTTCTTTGATAAGTGGTGTACCATATATTTGTCTGTAAATTTAAGGATCCATATTTATCATATAGTAAGAAATTTTATTTCTCTAGAGCTATGACAGAGATAGTGTTCTCTCTAGGATCTATGCCCCCTCCAACCCTATATTATTTTGGGAGTTTCTTGGATCACTCTCACCAACCACACAAAGGGATGGACCTTCTGTCTGGCACTGTGTTCCTTGCCAAATAGTCCCTGAGTGTGTGTGTGTGTGTGTGTATATATATATGCACTAATGTTTACACAGTGTTTGTGCATTTCTCACAGTGTTTTGGTGGCATCATGCTTCCCTTTGGATTCCCTAGTCCTCCAGGATTCATTCTTCTCTACTCTTTTGCCTCCCATTTGACTTCCCTCCTCCCTTCCCAGTCTCAGCACCTGCATGGGAATGATTTTGATTGTTGAAAGATCCAGCTTACTGTGAATGGCACTATTTTCTAGGCCAGGGACCATGGCATGGGCAAGAATGCAAAAAGTAAAGGCATGGATGCACTTACTTCTCCCTGCTCTTGACTGTTTATGTTACATGGCTATATACTTTATTTCCTTCCTCAACTTCCCTCAATGATGGGCGGTAACCTGGCATTGTAAGTCAAGTTAACTCTTTCCTTAATTTTGCTGCTTTTATGAAGCACGTTTTTCACAGTATAAATGAAGCTTGGACTTCACCCTGGTAGCTAGGTGAAAGGACAAAAATGCATTCGAAGTAGAAGAACTAGTCAGACAATGACTCCACACTCTTAGCGATGTAACAAAACTAAGAACTTTTTAACCATGGAAAGCTATGAAACAGCAACTGAAAGCAAAAACCTTGGTTCATAGAAACATGCTGGATGTATTTCTTCTAAAGACCAGGACAAACCAAAGATGCATTTATTATACTTCTTATGTTTCTGAGTAGAACTCTTTCCTGTGTAAGAAGACACCACAAAATAATGCAAGAGTAGGTGAACGAATTGAAGAGGAGGAACAAAAATCTCACTGCTTTACAGGTTTTACTATTGTCTACATACAAAATCCAAGAAAAAACTTCAGCTGAAAGAACAGAATTATTAAGTCAAATTGATAAAAAATCTTCATTAGCTTCCCCAAATAATTAATATAATTTAAAATAGCATTTAGGGAGCTGGGATATGCCTCAGTGACTGACGGCATTTGCTGTGCAAGCATGAAGATCAAATTCAGGTACCCAGCATCCACATGTAAACTGGGCCCACTGGATGGGGAGGGGCAGGACGAATGGGGCTGGCTGGCACCCAGGCTTGCTCTGGGTTCAGTGGGGGATGCTGTCTCCAGGCATGAGGGCAGAGAAGGATGAAGGTGGCTCTGTTTTCCAATTAGCCCTGCTGGCACTTGTGCACATACTACGCTCATCCACTATGCATACACATAAATAAAAATGAAAAAATGTCCACAACAAAATCAAAGTAAAAAACGTAATATTTTGGAAAAAATACTTCTAAATTTTTACAGAAAGAAATATAAATAGAGCTATTATATAACTGAATGCAGATTCTCAAACTATGTAGACCCCGCTTCCGGGACAGTAGTTCGCTAACTATGTCATTTTCATTTAAACTTCCAGTTGGATTCCTCGTGGACTTTAACCATTTGATTCTAAAGTTTATAGAGTACAGTGGATCAAGAATCATCAGGGAAACTAAAGATCAAAATATGACATTCAGTTTATCAGATACCAAGTATAGTCGTATCCGTTATCATTGTGTCTCACCACTTGGGGCCAGCCCAAGTGGACTTTCGGGGGCCAGCCTTAGGGGCTGGGGGTGAGTAGATGCAGAGTCAAGCCACAGACTCCGGGAGTTGAATGGAAAGCAGGCCAAGCACATGGCACTGCAAACTCATTTATTGAACAGGTGCACAAACTCTTATAGGTCTGGATAGCCAATGACCTTATGAGGTAGGGTCCCAAATACAGCCAATAGTTAGTTTGTCCCCAGGTAAGCAGGTACTTTCCAGATGCTGGTCTCACAACTAGCCAGAGCAGAATGCCACACCCACAGGAACCATTCCTCTGTTCCTCCTAGCAGGTGGCCTGGCTAGGCCCACCTTACATTATGCCCAACAACCAAAGATTATTATACTGTTTTGCTAATTAAAATAATTTGCTAGAGACACAGAGAAATATAGACTGAGTTCAGCATTGTGGTACATATCTTTAATTCCAGTACTTGAGAGGAAGATGCAGGTGAATCTGTGATCTTGAGGCCAGCCTTGTCTAGTTGGGGCTATAGCAAGAGATTGTGTCAGAGAGAGAGAAAGTGAGAGAAGGGAAAGAGAGGGGAGGGGAGGGGAGTAAGAGGAGGAAGAGAAGAGAGAGAGGATAAAAGAAAGGAGAGAGAAAAAATAGATATGGGTTTTGGTAGGAACTTGATACTCACACAGTATGTATGAAATCCTGATAAATAACAGAAGCAGTATTATTGATCAAAGGAAGAAAAATTAAACTACTTAAGAAGCTGAGACACCTTCCTGGAAAGAGCTAGATTGGAACAATTCTCTGATCAGTTCTCCTGGCATAAAACATCTACATGAAAATAAAAGTTAACTGCTTTTAGATTACAGGGTTGAATAATACTAGTATGACTTCTGTATATAGAAGATTTAAGAAAAAGGAAAGCAAAGCTATACAGGGAACTGTTAGAACACAAGAGGATAAACACTAAGCGATTTCATTATAAGGAAAATGCATGATCAGACAAATGCTGAATAGGAAACTCAAAAGACCAATAAACATGAAAAGTGCTTAATATCAATAGTTCCTGGTACATGCAAATTAGAATGACAATATGGTATCATTTAGTACCATCAGAAACTGACAAAATGAAAACAGCTATTTCTAGAGCTGCAAGGAAGTGGAACAGTAGCCACTGCTATAGACTATCTGGAGATGTACGAATTGGAACAATAACTCAGAGATATTGGCAAAAGCTGGTAAAGGAATGTATAACCCATGACCCACGTATTAAAATGTTCATCGAAGCATCACTCATATTGGTGAAAAAATTGTAGACAACATAAATGCCCATTAAAAAGAAAAATGTATAAATCAATTGTCGGATACTCATGTAACATATTCTTTACAGTGATTAAAATGAATGAACTCAAGATAAATGAATGCATATAAATAAATTACAAAAGCATTACAGCTAAGTAAAAAAGCAAATTTCCAAAAAGCATCATGTGAGTTAGGTACTTCAAACTTATTGGGGGTGGTCATGCCTCTGAAATAGAAGAGGAGGGCACTGTGCATTCAGACCAAGACATCGGTCTGACTTCTGCTAGGGAGAGTTCAAGAACCAAAGTCAGTAGGGTATGTTGGCCCATACCTTTAATCACAGCACTTGTGAGACAGATGAAGGGCCAGCCTGGTCTACATGTGTTCTAGATATGGCTACAGGGAGACACTGCCCCCACCCCCTCCAAAGAAACCAAAAGTTGCCCAGTATAGAAGTTCATGACCCTGAATGATGATAGTCATTTTCAGTTATTGGCTAGCAGCAGCTTGCAGAACCTGGGATAAGACAGAGGGCAGAACTATGAACAAGTTGGCCATTATTCTTATTGATACAGGAGACTTGAGCAGCCCATTGTTATGGCTACCCCAATAGAATGCTCCAGTTATATAAATTAAAACCTCCAATACAGTTCTACAAAAGTGTGGGAATATGCATTGTGATAAAGATCAAATCCAGGAGCTGAGATACAGTTCAGTAGGGGACACTTGCCAGCATAAATAAGGCTTTGAATTGTATCCACCAATGACACACACACACACACACACACACATACACACACACACGCATTGTCAATAAATGAAAATCCAGGATCTTGGTTGACTACAAGAATGAAATTTAAAAAATAGATCTTTTAAAATTCTAAATCTAGATATGATTGTACTGATATTTACTGTATGAAACAAACTTTCATTCTCTTGATACATTTTACAGTGGTATTATGCATTTCTAAATAACCTGCAGAGCAATATACTGGGTTATTAAAAAGTAGTTTGAAAGTATTGCTTTAATGGAAAAGTAAATATTTCAGATGTGTATAAAAATTAGTCTTCACTTAGAACAACAGAAGTGAGTCAAGTTAGGTGAATAACTAAGTTAAGAGCAAGAGCAGCTTCCTTCCCTTTTGGGACACACAAAGAATGATGCTTCTAATAGCAGAGTTACAGTATAATCTGTCACAGCAATTGAGATGCCCCCAGGCACAAACAGGCCCTTCTTTATGTGGAGAGGAGGGAGAGGAGGAACACTGCCTTGCTTATTTTTGTTGTTGTTGTTATTGGTTCCTTATTAATATTTGATCACTGGTGAGGCATTTTTCAGAGACATTTAAGAGATTTAACAGATCCCATTTGAATTTATATTTTTAAAACTGAAACCAAAAAATAGATGACAGTTGCACAAGTTTGAACAGCTAGCAAACTTCCTTGGATGGCTTCAAGTGATTATTGTGTCTCACTTAAACCTTGTATCCTGTCACCAATTTGTTTTATAGTGCTCCAATATCAGGTCTTTCCATTTTCACAAATGCCTTTTTTTTATCTAAGGATCTTGCAACATGATGCTTGACTTACCTGCAATAACATATCTCCCACTCTTCATGGAAATAAAGAATATTTTTTTTCAAAATTTGCATTAAATTCTTTTGTTTTATTATTATAGAGTTTTAAGAGTTTCACATATCCTAAATAAGACCTTTCTAATTTTTGAACAGTATCTTTGATAGTGCAATTTTTTGGGTGGGGCAATCTTTTTGAGACAGGGTTTCCCCATAGCTCTAGCTGACCTGGAACTCTCTATGTAGATTAAGGTGGCCTCAATCTCATAGAGATTTGCCTGCCTCTACCTCCTGAGTGCTGTGATTAAAGGCATGTGCCACTATGCCTGGCTTTGAAAGAGAAAATTTTTATTATTGAGAAATATGTCTGATGAAGAACTTGTATTTAGAATTTGCCAAAGAAATGAGGGATGTGGCAGATAAGCCTACCCAAAGGCTTTGAAGATCATTAGGCAGTCAGGAAATGTCAACTAAAAGCCCAGTTAGATGCTAATATACTCTCACTAGAGTGCATAACATTAAAGAAGATTGGCTGTATCTAATGTAGGTCAGATGTGCAGCAACTAGAAATCTCAAACACCTCTGGTAACTGTATCAAATTGTGCAATAACTTGGTAGTTTTATAAAATGTTAAGCATACACGTATCAGAATACCCAGCCATCACAATCTTAGATGTTTACTCAATTGAAAGAAAGTCATAAGTAAAAAAAAAATAAAAAGCAAAAATGTGACCTAAACATTTATTCATAAAAATGTATTTCAAATGACCTCAAACCAGAAGCAACTCAAACACTCACCAACATGTAAATAATTTAAAAAATTGTGTAGAGTGGCTATCTTCCTGATCCAGGTCTAGGTCAGGATAACCCTGTGCCAGGGTTTCCATCTACCCTGCTTAGCTAGTCAGAACCCACCTGATCAATCATCATATTCTTGCTCCAAGACTAGGCTGGTCCTTACTGGTAGAGAGCTCCAAGCTAGTCTGGCCAAGAGCAAACGGCTGGTGGGCTCCAGAGGCACTGGTTGAGCTAATCAAATAGCAGCCACTAGGACACCATCTCTTGCTCTGGAACTAAGCCTGTTTAGCTAATTAGAGCCAACCCCTCTGCCTCCATTGTCACATTCACTGCCCTACGGTTGCTCACCTTGCACACCAGACCACCCTGGCATGATTTTGTTCCTCCTATAAAAAACTAAACTGAAGACCTGAAATCCAGAATAACTATTCATAACTCATCAGAGAGCAACAAAGCTACAGGAACAGACTCAAATGTTGAATCAACTTTCCATTCCTAGGATGTAATTTTGATATGTTTATGTATTTATAGATTTAGTGGAATAAGTTATTTAGAATGAGTTTGGTGTGAGTTGTTTCTTTCAGTGTCTTAGGTTGGTTTTGGTATCAGTCTGTTAATGGCCTCACTAAATGAGCTGACAAAATTCCCTTATCTTCTATTTAAAAAAAATATTTTGTAAGGAATTTATTGTTTCTACCTTAGATGTTTGGTCAGAATCATCTGTACTGGAAATTTTTCTCTGTAGGGATATTTTAAATATTTATTATTTTAACTCTTTATGTGTAAGAGTGTACTGACCACATATATGTAAGTACACCCATGCCATGCAGTGCTTTTGGTGGTCAGAAGAGGGTGTTGTATTCTCTTGGAACTGGAGGTATATACAATTGTTAGCTGCCATGTGGGTGCTGGGAATTGAACCTGGGTCTTTTGCAAGAGCAGCTAATACTCTTAACTGTTGAACCATCTCTCCAGCCACTGTAGGGAGAATTTTTTTCATTGAATCATTGTGTATTCCATACAGAACGTCTCAATCAATTTTTATCATTTTTATACCCTCTTCCCCACCATCATCCTCTCATAGCTCCCCGCCCCCGAACTGGAATCCATATTCTTTCATCTGTGTTAAGGTCTATTGTGTCAAGTTAGTGTCCCCAAAAGTGCCTCAGTGCAGGTTCATCCATTGAGGTCTAGTCAGCCTACCCAGAGTCCCTCTATTTATGAAGATTAGCTCATCCTCATCCAACAGTAATTATTTGCCAATATTTCTTCAGCAAGCATTGGGGTCCCGTACCCATTTCTCCAGTTATATCCTAGGATTTTTCTGCTTGAGTTTGCATGGGTCTTGATCATACTGAAACTATTGCTGTAGATTCATATGAGCAGAGTCCCAGTAGCTTGTAGGATTCTATTTCCATGTGGTCAGCCCCTCCTCACTGGCTCTTACAATTTTCCACCCCCTCTTCCTCAATGGTCCCTGAGTCTTGGGTGAGTCCAGGGACCCACACTCTGCAGATTCCTAATCTCCATTCTGTGGCCATTTGTGACTTTTGTGTTACTAGCCCTCTGTCGCATGAGGAAGCTTCATTAATGAGAATTGAGAGATGAAAGGAGATTTGATAATTCATATTTTAAGAATTTCAAGTTATTTACCCTGTTGGTCTAAATTGGGTATAATAGTTTCTTGTTATTCTTTAGTTATCTCCAAGAATCTCCTGTTCAATCTCAGTTGATAATCAGTGACTTGAGATTTTGCCATCCTATAATTTTGGCTGTAGAGTAGAAAATTTTATTTTTCTTAAGTTTCCAGATTTTGTTTTATTGATTTTCACTGCCTTTTCTTATTTTGTATGTCATTGATTTTTGGCTTATATGCATTGTTTTAATTCTTCTGCTCAATTTTAAGTATCATTTTCATTTATCTTTTGAATTTCTCAATGTGGAAACTGAAGGCATTGTTTTGAAATTTTTCTTCCTGTTTATAGGTTTACTATAACTGTAATGATTTAGTAAAGTTCCTGCTACAAATTTTGACATGTTGTTTTCATTTTTATTCAACTCAAAAATACTTCTCATTTCAATTTTATCTGTTGAACTAAGAATTGTTTTAAAATCTGCTCTTTAATTTATTAAAAATGAATTTTTTCAAAAAATTCTTTTAATTTAATTTTATTATAAGCAAATAACATATTTTATATGTCTTGCAGCCTTTAAAATTGTATTATCTAATAATTTAGAATAGGTATACCATATTAAATATAATCTAGGTCCTTGAAAGTTGTACATATTCAAATATTGGATAAAAATTCTGCAAATGACAGTTAGGCTAGTTTGTTTGATAGGATTATTCAATATATTAAATAGTCTTATCAATTTTACCTGTATAGATGGTGTAATCTTAATTGTTGATCAACTAAATTGTGGATTTTTTTTTCTTTTTTCTGAGCTATGGATTGAACCCTACAACCTTGTACACACTTGGCAACCACTCTCCCTCATAAGTACACCCCAGTCCATACCAATTTCTTAGAGTACCATCAGTTTTGCTTTATGCATTTTGAATCTGTGTTATTTGGGTGATAAACATTAGTATTATTTCCTCAAAGATGAACTGATCCCTTTAACATCATGAAATGGCGTAGTAGGTCTAATTGCATTCTTCAGTCTGAATTTTTTTAAAGGTATGTAGCCACTTTTAGCTTTAATTAGTATTAGCATTGTATGTCTTTTTCATCTTTCTACTTTCAGTATTTTTATTCCTTGTAGGAAACATATAGGCTGTTTTTAATTGATTTAAAGATACAAACCAAAATTTTCTGCCATTTGAGAATTTTATATCATTGACATTTAATGTGATTATGAATACAGTTGTGCTTACATCACCACTTATTTCTTGTTCTTACTTTCACTTTCCTTTGTGTTCTTTTCTTTTCTTTTTTGGCCTTCTTTTGTACTAATATCTTTGTAATTCAAATTTATCCCTTGTTTATTTAGATATGTCTTTAGAGTTTATAGTGTACACACACACACACACACACACACACACACACATATATATATATATATATATATATATAGTGTGTATGTATTCACATATATCATGCATTTCGGTGTTGATGTGTCTGTGAAGTCCAGAAAACAATCTCTAGTGTCACCTCTTAAGAGTCATCAATCTATTTTTTGTTGTTATTGAGAAAGTGTCTCTCAGTAGCCTGAAACTCACCAAATAGGCTAGGCTGTTAGGCCAGTGAGCCCTAGACATCTACTGTCTTTCTCCCCAAGGTACTGGAATTACAAGCATGTGCCACTGCACCCAGATTTTTTTTTAACATGGGTTCTGAGTGTTGAACTCAGTCTCCTGTTTGTGCTTCACTGACTATCTCCCTAGTCCTACAGAATGTATCTTTAACTTATTACAATGTGTTTTCAAGTAGTATTATACCACTGCATGCATAGAATAAGAAACATTTTTAAAGTGTACTTTCGTTTTCCTTTCACAAGATTTTGAATTACATATCACACACTTTTTTTTGTTGTTGTTGTTACAGAATCTCCCTGTAGCCCCAACTGGCCTGGAACTCAATATATAGAAAAGTTGGTCTCAGTCTCACAGAGATCACCTGCCTCTTCTTCCTGAGTGCTGGGATTAAAGGGGTATGCCACTATGCCTGGTCCACACATTTTACTTGTATATGTTACAAACCCATAAAATATTGTTATTATTTTTCTTTAATGAGGTATTTTAGTGGGATTTTTAAAACAAAGTATTCAGTGTTTGTTGCTGCTGACTGTTTCCAATGCTCGAAACATTCATGAAGAAATAGATTTCAGCTACAATTTTCTTTCCAAGGAGTTTTAAATATCATGTTCTTGTAATATGGATATGCTGGTGATGAGTTGTTTGGGCTGTTATATAAAAATGTGCCTTTTCTGTTGTTTATGACAGATTTTGGAGGAGAGCAAGAATAGAAATAGCAATTGACAGGTTTTTTTTTTCTTTTACTAATTTAAAGGTGCTGTTTTGCTGTCTAATTATGGGCTGTGCTTTCCTGCTTCTTTCTATGCCTGTTCATTTTTTCTATTGGATGGTAATCATTGTGAATTTTACATTGTTAAGTGCTAGGTATTTTTGTATCTCTATGAATATTTTTGAGTTTTGTTCTGCAGTGCATTTAATTGACATGAAAATAGTTTAGTCATTTCAAAACCTTTTGGGAAGTTTTTAAGGTAGAACCAGAGAAACATTCATTCTAAAAGTTTTTGTTCCATTTTTGACCTAGTTATCCTTTTGAATATTTTGCCTCATGTTTAGTTAGTTACAAAATTTTTGATACTTTGTTTCAAGCTTGCAAAGATTGAGCCTGTTTCTAATCTGCATGTTCTCTTGGTTGGTAACTTGTGATTCTTACACGTGTTCTTTATTTAGCCCTGAATAGTTTCTCCATATACCTGTGCCTATTAGGAACTGAAAGAAGATTGAGGAGAGGAGTGAGAGCTATATTGATCTGTGGATATAAGGATAAATATTTAGACTACAATTATAAATTATATTGGTTAGTAAAATGACAATGCTATGGTCTCATCTAGGCTCTAATACCTCCAGTCACTGACAGTTGACTAGGTTTACAGTACCAAGCAAGAATTCCCATTCACTGAGTGAGACTTCATTCCTCTTTTACATTGGACAAAGACCATTGCAGAGATGCACAACTGGTTAAAATACAGAGGACAAGTGACTATGACATGCTCAATTTGGTATGTCTGTAGTACATTCCCTTACCTAATGCTCATGGAAAATCACAGATGGGGGAAGGGGCAGAAAGATTACAAGAGGCAGAGGACCAGAATACCTGCTTTAAGACAGTATCTCCTAGACTTGACAGAGACACTACACCCATGAAATCTCAACAAAATGACTGCCTAAACAAGGCATGTATAATGACAACACCAGTTGACATGTTGCTGTGGATAGGGGAAATTTCACAAGGCCCCACTACTTGATGAAGAGCTACAGGCCATCAGTGGATGCTGAAAGAGATGAATTAGTCTTCTTCAGGGACTAGACCCCTAACAGGTTGTCCACTTTCAAGTGGTCAGTTGTAACATATGTACATATGAGTATATGAGTAACACTAAGTGAACACATTAGGAAGTGTGTATATATATATATATATATATGTGTGTGTGTGTGTGTGTGTGTGTGTGTGAATTAGAATAAAAGAGAGAGTCCGAAGGAGAAGGAGAAGTGGAAATGATGTTAATACAGTACTCATATATGAAATGATATAAAAAAAGTAAATTTGGTCAGAGTAGTCCAAGATATTCCCAAAATAACACACATCATTGCCATACCCCTTGATTACCCCCCAGAACTTGAAGGGAAGACCCTATTGCTGAAGACAAGACATACTTCATACTTAAGACTTGGAGCAATGGAGCTGGCCTGACCTGGAATCCTCCCTGAAGACTAACTCTCATAGTTCCAGAGAATACTATGCAAGTTGCTAAGGGAGCAAATCAATCAAGGGTTCAAGCCAGCTCTAAAGCCTAATAATTACAATGATTGGCACAGAAAACCACCTCTATTGGTGTGGTAGTGGTACTGTTGTCTAGGAGGCCATCAACAGCTCTTTGATTGATTGATTTTGTTTGTATTGCTTTCTTTGTTCCTATGTCATTAATTTCTGCTCTTTTGTTTTTTCTTCTCATCTACTAGCTTTGGGATTGATTTTTCTCTTGGCTTTCCAGCAGCTTGCTACTTACACATCTGCATTCTATTTGTTGTTTCTATGCCAGTTTAACAAGGGCATTCATAATGAAGCAGAGAGCAGGTATTTTTCTTAGTCTTATGAGATTGATTCTGATATTGACAATGTGAACTAGTATTCAACGTGTATCTTTGTTATAAGAAAAGGATATCTCAATGCTGTTTAGGCATATAGCTCATATTATATGTAGAACTCGAGGAATTAACTGTGAATTGGTGATGGTTGATCCTTCTCACTTGTTATATCTCAAGGAAGGTAACTAGTAAGGATATGACTTGTCTGTAAAAGATCTTTGTCTTGTTTAACCAGTGCCATGGTAATATACTGGTCTTTTAGGGGTGGGTTAGACAGGGTTATTAATGTAGTCTCCATGGAGAATGGGAGCCGGGAAGGGACACAGGTGCCTATCCATTCTTCTATGTGACCCTGTGGCGATGATGGAAGGACATATAATTGTGGTAAGTGAGCTACAGTTTTCAAAATACTTTGGAACTGTTAAACACACACACACACACACACACACACGCAGATTATTGTTAATCATCTTAATCTTTTTTCTTTCTTTAATTCTTCTCTCCTCCCTGATTTCTCTTTTCCTCTCTCCTTTTCATTTTTCCGTACTTTCTTCCAATTTTTTTCTTTTATATTTCATCTAGTCATATGATTGCTCCCCATACAATTCAGTTTCAATTAGTCAGGAAGTAAAGACAATGAATATTGCCTAATTAAGAAAATATTCCCATATCACTCTAGCTTTTAGTCATGGTTAGTTTCTATTTCTTTAGGGGCAAGGGTAATAACCTCATAAACATAATATATAAAGCTAAGTAACAACAGTATAAAATTTCCTGTTGATATCCCAAACTTTTTTTTTTGTTTTGTTTTTGAAACAGGATCTCATGTAGCCTATGTTGGCCTTCCACTCAGTCTCTAGCTAAAGATAATTTGAACTTCTGATCCTCCTGTCTTTACCTCCCAAGCATTAGGACTACAGGCATATACCATCACAATAAACTAATCTGTACTATTATTATTACCATTATTAGTAATTTATTGCTATATTACTTCACAAGAACCTTGTCCCTTTCCTTTATATTTTCATCTGATCATATCTCCCATCTCTGGTCTTTCTAGTAACTATTCAGTTCTTCATCTGATTAAGAATTTCTGGGTGAAGATATTTAATATTATCTCCAGAAGTTCAGGTTTAGAATAATCAGAATTCTTAAAAGGCACTGTGATGACAGAGTCACAGCTAATAGCACAGCTACCCTGGGTATAAATGGCACAAAGATGAGGACTTGGAGGACACAGTAGATGTGTGACACTGGTGTAACTACAGCACAGACACACTAATGCAAAGATCATTATGCTTCATTGTATCCCTGGAAATAAAGCTGGATGTTGTATTTACATGGACTCTGTACATGCACAGAAAATCTTTAGATATCTTGTGCCTTTGTCAAATAATCAGAGGCTAAGTCAAGTTTTTCCCTATAGGCATTGATTTCAGTTGGATTGATTAGAGGAGAGAAACCAGCTGTATATAGGAAGAAGAAAATTCTATGAGCAACTTTGTGTGTGGACTTGGGCAGGTTTATAGGTATACTGAGAAAACTAAGGCGTAACTCCTCCATTTAAACATCTGGGAAAACAATAGTATCTTATTTTGTGTGTGTTGGGGGGATGTAACTTCTTATCTAAAATGTCTCTTATTTGTTGATCATTCTGTTCTGAAGGAATTTCTGGGTTAATGATTAAGAATAACAGTGATCATTCCATATGTGGGAACTTGATGAACTCTGGCAGAGTGTGAAAACTGACTCTAAAATCTGCTTTCCAGGTCTCCATGGGGAAGTTATTTAATTATGCTCCCACTTTTTATTGCTTTCTCGCCTTTAGGATGAATTAATCTTAGCTACCTCATAGAGCTTTCATGAGTCAACAAAGGGAAACCACTTATAATGGGCATCTCAGGAATCCAATAAATATCAGCAATTGTTCTTAACACTTGAGTGACTAAGGGTGGAAACATGGAGGAAACACGCAGAGTATTTGTAGTATGTTCATGCAGTGGTTTCTTACTCCTTTTTAACTCTATCTTTAAGAGAACTGGCAGGTGTACAGGTTATTATTAGAGTGGATGACTTAATTCATTTCAAAGTGTAAGGCTTTCAGAAGATCCAGAAGTGGACTAGGAAGGTCTCCTTGCCTTCTAGAGCCTCAGGTTAAATCCTCTTGTTCTGGACTAGACTATTAAACTTTATTCTTACTTCCTCACAGCAGGGTCATATGATGGGATGCTTAATAAATTATAATTTATAAGACTGTAACTGTATCACATCCTTTTTTGGGAGCAGCTGTGTTTAAGTTATAAATAAAAAGCAGTATGAAAATAAAAGGAATTATTTTACTGTTGTATATTCTGGATGTACCGTTCTGGTATGTGCATCCTCTTAAAATTAGTGCATGTTTGCTGATGTAGGGAGAAATATAGTACCTTTGAAAGATTATGTGTATGTATGTGCGTATGTGTGTGTGTGTGTGTGTGTGTGTGTATGTGTGTGTTTGAAATAATCGAATGTAAGTGTATTGAACAGTTCAATGTCTTTTAACAATGGGTTATAAGAAGGAAAATTTTCATCTGCCCTGAATACCAAATCATCTACAGATTCTACCACGATGCCTAGGCACAGCTGGCCAAAATCAGAGCAGCTATTTAGCAGTTCAGTGATCAGTGTATGCACACAGATTATCTTTAAGTGTAGTTCTTCTAATACAGAAGGATCTTTGGAAAATATTTCAGGTTTATATATAGCTGTTTTCAGGTAATTTAAAGATTGTTATACAGTGCTAATTTTGACTATTTGGGGACTGTATTCCTGTTGTGTTTCTTTCTGGTTTAAGTTTAAGAGACACAAGGACATTGACATATCCTATTGGTTTGTTGAGAGATGATTTTGTGAGAGGCTTCCATTGTTTTCTGAAGTACACATTCTTAGACTATCCTGTCTGTCCTGTCTAGTCTGTGCTTACCTGTACACACTCATGTCTTCCTGTTTTATGACAATAATTTGTGCTCTAGTCATTCTGACTGTTATGTAGTTTTCTGTCTACCTGGAACCATCATCATTAATTAAACTTATCTCTTTATTATACACAAAATGTACACTTCTTTAAGATTGGACAATACGACTCAATGTGCTCTTAGGATGACCTTTGGAAGGCTACAAACTTTGCCTATTCCACAACAATTCAGAGATAATAATTGACATTTTTTTCCATTTTCCCATTTATTAAAATTAAAGGAGCTATGGTTCAAACAGGTAAAAGGACTTGTTCAATATCACAGTGTTAGTAAATGGAATGGATTTGAAGTCAGACTGCTCCAAATCTAAAGCTTATTCTATTTCTTTTTACGAAAATGAAACAAAATAAAGTTAGAAAATGGAGAGAACTCAAGTTTTCTTAAAACTGTTTTCTGACCCTGACTTTTTAGACATACACTTGCTTTGGAGTGAGTAGAGGCCAAGAATCAAGAAAGAAGGCATTTGGGAGGAGCTGTACTAGAGGGGGATGACATAATAAAACGCATGTGGCATGAAGGTCGGGGAATGCTAACGTGAAAATGTTAGGAGAGCATATGGGGCAAGTGGATGGGGAAAAGTAAGAGTGGAGGGAGGCTTTACCAAAACCAGGGATGCATGATGAAGTCACCATAGTAACAGTAAATAAAAAATAAAAATAAATAGAACAAAAGACAGTATCAGGAGATGGAGATCAAGCATGGAAGACAGAAAGTGTATCTGATATCATAGCTCTCCCTTTTAGGAAAGTATTTGCATTTCTGAATGAATACTTTGAAAAGCCCTTGATTCAGATGCCAGTCCACCTTTCTTCACTGATTTCTACCTTCCGCTGAACTTTTGATATTATAGATATCTGTTGCAACCACAGGCAAGATGGGGGCAGGTCAGTCATTTTTCTGCATGAGATCCAGGGGAGAATGTTATTCTATGAAACAGGGAGAATGGATGTCAAGGAGCCCCAAGAAGTGGTAATTCTGGAGCAGAGTCAGGTACAGGTAAACACACACACACACACATGCACAAACACCCCCAAGCACACACATATACCATACACCACACTGAACAAAATACCCTTAGTTTGGAGGTTTCTCAAGCATATGCTAGTCTTGTGTGTATATTTCTAATATAAACCCCTAATAACATCTCAGTTATCTTTTAAAAGGAATATTGAGCAAATTTTGCTTTCATGTAGGGTAGGATAGAGAGTATTTGCTGTAAACCATTCTGGTTAATTTCTATAGCTGTGACAAAACACTCTTGACAAAAGCCAACACAGGGAGGAAAGGGTTTATTTGGCTTACAGCATAATTCATCTTCAAGGAAAACAAAGACCAGAACTCAGGGCAGGAACCCAGAGCCCAGTCCATGGGGAAATGCTACTTCCTGACTTGTTCCCCATGCCTGTGCTCAGTCAGCATCCTAATACAATACAGGATAACCTGCTCAGGGGTGGCACCTCCCGCAGTGGGCTTGGCCCTTTCACATCACTCAACAATCAAGAAAATGCCTCACAGACAAGGCCACAGACCAACCAGTCCAATACAGGCAATTCCCCAGTTGAGGCTCCCTCAACCCAGGTGTGGCAAGTTGACTAAAGCTGTTCAGCACACAGAAATAAGAACTGAGTTCGTCAAGGTCAAAATAGTTCAGGACCCAGGTAGTCTCTTACATTGTTGGAGATCAGAATCTGATGTAAAGTAAGAAGACCTAAAACTTTCTGGAATATCAAGGGTTTTCTGGAGCAGGATTATTTAAAAGAGGCAATTCAGTCTAGGTTTTAGGGGGATATGAAGCTAACTGATATCTAGATAATTTTAAGACCCATTTATCTATCAAGTGCCTTAGATTGTGGGGTCCCTGTGATAAGCACTTTTCAATGACAAAAAGAATTGAGTGCTGTCAATGTACTCCATCTTCTTTCTTCTTGTATGCATATGTGATAACACTTTTATTGTTTCCCAAGAAAGAGACCTGGCCCAGGCCTGAGCACTAGAATATTTCTGTTCATTCATACTTATTGGTCTAAAGAGGTGGTCTATGGCTTAGGGTATGGAGGGAAATAAGACTCAGCTTTGGGACTTTCACTGGGAACACAAAACTACTTGTGCTGATTGCTAAGTGAACATTATTAAATGAGTTATAACAGCCTGAAGCTTCCATTGACAGAGAGCCTACCTAACAAGAAGATCTATGGCATTGGAAAGAAGATGACTAAACCTAATGCAATAATTAAACTCCTCCTCCAGCTGTGGCTGAGGATACAATTCTCATAGAGATCTTAGTGAGTGAGCCAATAAATTCCTCATCGCTTCAGCTAGGTTGAGCTGTTCTTCCACACGCCCTCAAAAGATTCTTGACTAATATAAGAATTAACAAGGAAGTCGTTATGAATGAATATTGGAAACAGGTGTGCGAAAATAGTGGAGAGAAAGTTGATAGGATTTCAGTAGTGAGGCAGAGCTTTGGGAAGAAAAAGTAGATGCTGCATTTGGGGTTACTATCCTGGGTGGTAGGATAATCCTAACAGAGTTTGTTTCCCATTGTGCTGAATTCCCTGCTCTGTCCATCCAGATTAACTCCTTTCCCCTTTCCACGTGTTCTTCACTCCAGGACCCTAACCCATCTAAGTTACACATCTCTGGGTGATGGAAAGATGTCAGAATGAAGCCATCTAGAGTTGATACGATCATGACTCTTCCCAAGGTAACCTGATCACCACACTTCTGTTATTCGCAGAACTTGGAACTTGAATCAGTTCCATGCTATGCACTTTCAGGATGGAGGTTTACAGTCAGGTTTCAACACTATCCCTCATGGTTCCTCTGTTCTTTGTAATTAATCCTTTGGTAAATCTTGTTGGTAGAATTAACCTGTTTCTGTTTGCACCATTAGAGAAGCACATCGACTCTTGTTGATATGGAAGAACATGTTTATATTAGAGCTGCTTTCTCATGTATATAGGGTGCTTGAAGCATTTACCAACCTTTAAAAAATATTCGTAATAGTTCTTTGAGAACTTTATATGATGTATTTTTATCATACCCCCCCATCTGGCTCCTCCGCGATCCAGCCCTGTCTCCCTCTTCATCCTATTTCGAGCTTTTCATTTTACTCCCCCCAACATTTGAGTCCAATATTTGTTGCCTGAATGCTCTCGTGTGTGGAACCTGCCCTGGATTGTGGTCTTCCTACTAGGGGTCACAGTCAATGCAAACGGATTCTTCCTTTCCCAGCAACAATCAAATATCACTAACTCCTCAGTGAAGATGGGACTTCATGAGCATCCTATCCCTCCATGTTAGGATTTTGTCTGGCTTGAGCCTGAGCAGGTTCTATACATGCTGTCACAATTTCTGTGAGCTCATTTGCACAACTTCCCTGTTGTCCGGAAAACATGATTTCCTTGTCATTATCCACCTCCTCCGACTCTAAAACCTTCCTGCACCTTCTTTCCCCTGAGCTTTGAGGGTGTAGTATAGATGTCCCATTTAGAGTTGAACCCTCATCATTCTCTTATTCTTTGCACATTGACAACTTGTAGATCTCTGTGCTAACAGACTTATGCAAAAAGAAGTTTCTCTGCTGAGGGCTGAGAGATACAGGAATCTATAGGTTTAATAACAAGTCATTATTAATTATTGTAACACTGCATCCATTTAGTATAATGTTATGAGCAGGTTCTCTCCTAGGGCTTGAGACATATCTAGCCACAGTTCCTGGTAATGTTGCCAATTATAGCCTTCATCTCATGGAGATGGCTTTAAAGTCCATCAAAGTGGCCCTGGTTAATCTCATAGCAATCATGCCACTGAGGAACTAGTGGTATATCCTGCCACGCTAGTCATTATTGTAGCTCTGAGGATTTATACCTGGGTAAGACTCATTAATTTTTTCTGGCAGCATGCATAACAACTTCCAGTGCTATGAAAGCTTACCAGTAGGGATGAAGCTTCCAGGTCTGTACTCACTTGATTTCTCTATGTTTTTCTGACCCAAGTATGTGTTGTGTTTAGCAACAGAGTCTTACCATTAAATTCTGGATGATAATCAAGAGCAAGTTTTGTCATATTTTGGGGTAGTGGTCTATGGGATTCCACTAGCCAACAGTTCAATGAAAGGTAACCTATTCCTGGTATTGTGATGGCCTGAGTTCCTCCATTTTGTATAAGGCCTCCATCTTGATGAGCTATGAATCTGGCAGGCAGTTCCAGGAAGAGTTAAGCACAGGGCTATTCTAGGAAGAATTAGGAAAATATCACCCAGAAAACCTGGAAGGTCTCAGTTAGTGTCTTACAGCATTTGAAACTGCTTGCTTGCAGTTACAGGAAGCAAATATATCATGCCTGTGTAATCCTGTAAAACCACCTAGTCCATCAGGATATGGGTTTTGCCTTTATAAGATCTGCTTTCCTCTGAGTCAGTACTGTGCTCTCTAAATCCTGACATAGAGAAATCAACCGCTGGTCAGCTAAAATAAATTCAACTAATTCAGAAAATCTGTAGTCTGAGTGGTCCTTCCCAGGGATCTTGGTGCAGTAACAGTAGTGAGATTTTATTTACTAGGATGTGATATGGAAATCAGTGTTAAGGTTCCTCAAAAATCTAGAAATATATCTACTACAGATTGCAGCTATATGACTCTTAGACATCTACCCCAAAGACTGTATCTTACTGCAGAGATAACTACATGTCTATGGAGTTTTCTGTTCTATTCACAATAATCAGGAAATGGAAATAGTTTAGATGTCCATCAGCTGATGAATGGATAAAGAATGTGGTATATTTATACAATAAAATATGAGATATATTAAGAAAAATGAGTTATGAAATTGTAAATAAATGGGTATAACTGAAAACAATTATCCTTAATGAGGTAACCCAGACCCAGAATGACAATTGTCACATGCTTTTTCTCATCTGTGGATGTTATCTTTGAGTCTTGAGATATGTGTTTCATTTGGAATACCCCTAGAGGTTAGGAAACTAGGGCCGTGGGGAAGGGAATCCTTCAAGGGAAGGAAGATAGAATACAGAGATGTAAAAAGGGGAAAGGAACTAGTGGAACATGAAGGACTGAATGGGGTAGAGGCTGGATAGGCAAGGTAAAGGAGGGAATATGTAAATACCAGCACTAACGGCCTTTTGAAAAAAGCCATATGGAAACCTGCTACTACATAATGTCTTTAGGAAGATAGAGACTTTGGGATATATGTCCAAGAGTTGTATAGTGTAATCTGTGGTGGACATATTTCTAGCATTTTGAGGAAAAACCTATCTAAAATAGATATGTACACAGAAAATGAAATGAAAAACCAACAGTTAAAATGGAATTACCCTATATATTCTAGTGAATTTGCAAATCTTCTTTAATAATCTTCTTTCTTCCAACAATAACCCCATAATGTCACCAGGTCAAGTAATAGTAGCCTCCTTTTAAAAGCAAACCAAGAATGTGATAAGAAAATAATGTTCAAGTTCATAGAACCAGTGCCACTCTTGAAACTTTGCCTTTTGACTTCAACTGTCATGTGTTCATTGTTCATTCCATCAAACCTTGATTCATCTGATGTGAATTAATTTGATTAAAGTCATTGTACTTTATTCTTTCTCTCTAATCTCTAATCTGGGTCTCTGTGTAATAGACATAAAGAGAGTTGATTCTCCATTGGGTATACACAATGGACATTTAGTAGTACCTAGAAAGGAAAAGAAAAATATGTGTAAGCAGGTAAATAACATAATTTAGATTTTTCATATGAAGACCTACCTAAGATAAATTACAAAAATGGAGTGGATTATGAATATGTTTGTACACCTTAAAACAACAGTTCAATATGATTTATGCAGTTGGGATAGGCTAAGAGCTCACTAGTATAATAGCTGAGTCATTTGTCTTAGCAACTATCTTGTTATTGGCAATCAATAATGCAGCTGAGATGACTGATGGCCTTGTTTTCTTCTGGTGCCTCAGCTGATCTAAATTATTTATTTGACGTATTTCTTCTTGGCACACATAGGGAAACCAGTGATAATATGTTTGCATTGTTTAGATGTACATCTGAGAGGGAAAATTGGATGCTTTCCTTTCCTTGTCCTTGATCTTTGAGCATATTAGCCAGCTGAGGATACTCTTTGTAGAATTGTCATGTCGTGAGCTATGTATATGGAGATGAATGAAGCTGTAAGATTTTGAAAGTGTTATTCCTGGTGGTACTAAAGTCTTCATTATCCCTAGGAGCTCAATTCGTGGGCCAATACCTGTCTTCTTCCCTGACAAAAGAATATATGAAGGCCCAGGGCTTCAAGCATGACACTCTTCTGTGATTTATCTGTTAGGATATTTTTCTTTTTCACTGGATGAAGAAGTACTTGAACATAGGAACTATAATACCTGGCACAGAGTAGTCAGTAAGTATTTGCTGATGAATAAAAGACAAAAAATATATGGCTAGCTTTTGCCTTAGGTTTGCAAGTTAATAACTTCACCAAATAAAATGCTGCCCTAGAAGTAGGCATAAACTGGAAAGTCAGCTGGTTATGAATCTTAGTTATAATAGGTAAGGTGTTTAAATATTTTTGAGTTTCATGTTTTTTCTTAATGAAGATGAGGAAAATAAGATTTTCTATATAGTTTTATAAGGAATATAATAAATGTACTAAAGAACTTAAAAAACTGTGAACTGTAACACTATGCATAGGTTTATAGGTTTATATGAGGACAACATATTACTAAACTGGCATTATTTTTTCAAAGCCTTCATTTGTAAGACTTACCGACTTTCATGGTAAATCAAGCCTGATTTTGAGTTAGAAAGATTTTAAGCAAACTTCAGATTTCCTGAATATTTAATAACTGGTTCCTGAGAGCTGGCTTCTAGATAACACTGGGTAAGATGAAGTGTCTGGGCTTAGATAAATGACGTATTTGAATCCCCTGACATTTTGTTGGCATATAGAATAGCTCTGTTTTGAGAAGGGGAAAAGAGAGCAGAAAATTTCTAGTATGGATAGAGTGAGATGTCAGGTTTATACTAGGTTGAGCAATATAACACTGTTTTAGAGATAAAGAGACCTTCAGAAATTCTTTTAAACATAAGCCATGATTTTGGACCACCACCATTGAATGACTCTGTAAAAATTTACTCATCTTGGGTTTAGGTTGGGGGGGTTGTTAGAAAGGTAGTAAAAATAGGGAATATATTTGTTAGATGATTTGTGCTTCAAAAATAGGTTCACTACCTTGTTTTGATTATGGTGGGTCCTCCATAGTTCAGCCTCAATGTTGAGTTGTTAAGAGGTGGCAATTTGAGGGTTCCAGCCTCATGAATGGAAAAGGTCATTATAAAAAGAGATTGTACCCTTTAATCACATAAAGGTGCAGGGTTTGTCCATTTTAATTCCTTACCTTAAGCCATTTGAAGATGACACCATGAGATGCAGTCAACCGAGCAATCCCTCAATGTATATGAAATCTGCTGGCACCTTGATAGTGAATTTCTCAGGCTCTAAAATTGTGAGCAACAGATATTTTGTTACAAGAGCACTAAGGAACTCAGAAATTACATTAGATATTTTAAAGAAAGGGGGGGCAATAGGAATGTGATTGGAGCAGATTTGAGTTTGGCTAGCACACATTGAAGTTTTCAGGTTCCTTATTTTGCCTGTGTGTATGTAAGTATGGGCTTTGTACAAACACATGGCCATGTTTGAGGGTGCTCTCAGAGGCCAGAAGAGGTGGTCAGTTACATTGGAGTGAAGTTAACAGGTAGTTGTGGCCTAACTGACTTGGCTGCTGGGAACCAAACCTGGATTCTCTGCAAGAATGCCAAGTGCTCTGAACCACTGAGCCATCACACCAGCTCCAGTTTCCAGGTTCTTATGTTTTTGAACAATGATTTTGACAGACACAGGGATAGTTTATGAAAAGGGAAACAAGACAGTTTGAACATCCTCTAAAGCTGGACTGAGGACAGTCCCACTGCAAAAAGACAGAGGTGAGCACTTTGTGACCTTTTATGGTGTAGGCTGTTTTCTTGGGCTGCAGATGTTCTAACACTCAAGTGGTAGAATGCTTACCTAGCACAAATTCCTTGATTTGATCCCATGTACTGCATAAAACCAAACATGGTGACAATCACCTATAATCATATCACTATGAGATAGAGTCTGAGGATCAGAATGTCAGGATCATCCTTATGTATAAAGCAAGATCAAGGCTAGCCTGTGAAACATACAATCCTGTTTTAAAAGAAAAATGACTCTCCTTTCTTACATGCAGCCTGCGGTTGGAAAGGTTGCCAGTTTTCCCTTGCCATAGTCTAATTTCATTTTAATCTTGATGACACTGGAATCTTCTCCTCTTCTACGCTATTCTCCTATCTTGGAAGGACATCTTAAATCAGAGGACATGGAATCCGGCTCCAAGGGCCTCCTCTCTATGTTTTTTGTTTCTCTGATAGTTTCTTTGTTTCTCTCTGATATAAGAGCTCATTGGTTTATGATGGTGTTATTTCCTGAAAAAACCCACTGTATAAGTTAAAAATATTGGGATTTGAAAATGCATTAAATACATCCAACTACCAAACATCACAGTGTAGAAACTTGGTATACTGCAGAGTACTAGGTGTTTGCCCTCATGATGCCACTGTGACTGGCAGGAGTGGGTTACTACTGCTGTTCAGCATCATCACAGGATTGCACCAGGAAAAGATACAGTTTTAATAGTTGGAAGGTTTTACAGAATGAGTGTCACTTTTGCACCACGATGCATTTGAAGAATTCTAAACGGGCCAGCTCAGGTTGAGGACGAACCATAGTCAGCTTTCCTTTTCCTCGGTTGTTGTCGATGGGTCATGTACTATCGGTCACAGTTCTTTCTGATAAACTTAATCTGCCCATATCCATACACATTTCAGAAGTTCTTTGTGACTATGTTAATGAGCAAGTCAGAAGGTGGTAGTCAGCCTTTTGCATACATTGGAAACAGCGTTTTAAACTAAGAGTTAGTTAAAAACATAAGCAGAGCTACTTTCACTCAATATCCTGAAGTTATCCAGAAGCATCTTTGGTGGCTCTGATGCAAGAGATTGGAATGCACATATGGAAAATATCCTATCAGTTCCTGAAGTACTTTACCTTTTATGGTTGGATTTTACTCCTCTAGGTCAGTAGTCACAAACTTCTCTGCACATTGGATTCACTTAGGGAGCTTTAAAAGATACTGATGATTGACACTAAAAAGCTTGATTTAATTGATCTGGGATATGGCCCGGCATCGGGATTTTTAACAGCTCCTCCAGTGACTATAATGTGTAGCTGCATTTTAAAGCCACTCTGTTGCACGGAGGCTGTGGAGAGTTTTAGGGTAATAAGGAAGCACTTTAAGAGTAGATGGTTTACATTTGAATTATACTAGTAGCTGAGTGGAGAAGGAACTGTGGAGGACAGGATTACTGGTGGTCTCAGTCGGGTATGGAAGGGCAAGAAGGTTGGACAAGGAAGATGGTCAACCTTAAGATCTCAGAGGTTTGTATTCTTTGTATGAAGTGGTTAACCTTGAAAAGCAATGAAAGTCACTAGAGTAAATAGGGTTAATGAACAGATAATCTGGTAGAATTGGCAGTGAAAAAAATGGTAGTGTGTTAGGCACTTGCACTGCTTTCATTTTTAATTTATGTAACAATTGTATTTATGGGGTATAGAGCAATAACTCAATATGTATATAATTCATAATGGTCAAATCAGGGTAGTTATAAATTTCGTCTCCAAACCATTAATGATGTCTCTGCTTGGGGCCCTGAACTCCCCCTGTACAAGTTCTTGAAATGCAGAATAAGTTGCCGTAAACTATACTGACTGACCCAACTATACTGTGGAAAACTAGAT
Organism: Eospalax fontanierii; assembly: GCA_035773235.1. Taxonomy (NCBI): domain Eukaryota; kingdom Metazoa; phylum Chordata; class Mammalia; order Rodentia; family Spalacidae; genus Eospalax; species Eospalax fontanierii. The sequence continues at coordinate 22,357,691 of CM069526.1, forward strand.
CTTATTCTTTCTGTCTATTTTGTTCCAGTTATCCAACCTCTCTCCATCCCCCTCCCCAGTGCACTTTCCTAGCTGTAGTAATTACTATTCTAATATAAGTATAAATAAAATCCAACTCTCTGTACATGTATGCATATGAACTAATTTAAAGAAAGCAAGGTCAGCAAGAGGGTATCCTAAACCTGGCATCCATCATATTTCATTATTGTTATTAAATTTTCTGTGTGTGAATGAGTTTGTGTGATTTCATGTATGCATGTGCATATGGAGGCTAGTGGGCGAGGTCAGGTGCCTTCTTCCATCACTCTACACCTTGTTTTTGAGACAGGATCTCTGAGCGAACCTGGAACATACTAATGTAGCTAGACTGGTTGGTTTTTAAACCCCAGGGAACCTCCACTTCCTACTTCTCTAGTCCTGGGGTTAAAGGCATGTGTTAGCACACCCAGATTTTCCTGTGGCTTCTGGAGATCCAGACCACTGAACCAGTTCCCCAGTTCCATATTTTCCTTATTTACTCATCTGCTAATGGCGTGTTGGTTGATTTCATCTTGGGGCTTCTGTGAATCAAGCTGCAGTGAACAGGAGAGTACTGTGTCTCTTTGCGGAGCTGATGTCATTTCTTTGGGATATACATCCCCATAGAGGGATGGCTGAGTCATATGGTAGTTCTTTTCCCAGGTCTTTGAAGAAAATCATCCACACACTTCTCCACAATGGCTCCTTACACTTTCATTTGTGCCAGTGTGTACAAAGTTCCCTTTTCCTTGCATCTCTGCCACCACAATTTTGAGTTTGTTTGTTACCTCAGCATAACCTAACTTGTCCTGACTATTATAAAAATTAGTGCCTTGAAATGGTGCTGCTACAAAAACATTCCTGAATATATAACATGCTTAGAGAATGGCTAATAAACAACAAGGACTTGCTTTAAAGGTAGAGGAGTGACAACCCACAGCCTTCTGTGCTCAAATAATAAAATTGTCACTTGAGGCTGCTTGAGAGGCAGATCATGTAAAAATGAATTTGCATGTGTTGGAAGAAAGCTTAGAAAATTCAAAGCACTGATATCATATTCTTGTTTCAGTTAGTTACATTTATGAGGAAAGAAACAAAATATCTACAATAACAACAAAATCCAAGCTGGTAAGCAGGAAAAAAGTGTGCAAAGAAAACACTTCAAAGTTGGAAGAGAAAACTTTTTCCTGACTATAAATAGAAAAATTTGTAAATAGGAAAATTCTGGAATAGGAAACTAGAATTACAAGTCGGCATTAGGACAATGATCCCCTTGTTAGTCTAGAAGCCCTACTTTGTGGACTGGGTTATAGCAAATAAAAATCCAGAAAAGCATATGCTGCTTTTTTAAAAAAATATATTTTATTTATCATTTTTATTTTATGTGTATAGGTACATTGTCTGTACCCATGTGCAATGCCTGTGGAGGTCAGCAGAGGGTGTTAGATCCCCTGGAACTGGAGTTACAGAAGGTTATTACTGGCCATATGGGTGCTGGGATTTGATCCTGGGTCCTCTGCAAGAGGAGCCAGGGCTCTTAACTGCTGAGCCATCTCTCCAGCTCCCCTACACCAATATGCTACCTCTTGATGTGGCACAATGTGGTTTTGAGCACTCATGTGGAGAGGTGGACTAAATGTTCATTTTGCTAAGACTCAGACAACAGAATGGTCGAGATGACTCAGAAGGAGTTAGTTACCTAAGAGGTACATTTTTTTCTGGAAGGAGAAAGAAACTCTCTGTAATTTTAAGCCACTGAACATTTAGACATGAATTATTACTGCAGCATAACCTCCCCTACTCTGACTAGTGTAGGAAATCACAGTATAGAAGGAGGAGTCCATGAGAGTAGCGAGGAGAAGCACTCAGTACTGAGGTGTGAGTGAGAAGTAGGGACTAGAGAAAGATTCTGAGTCCCTGTAACTCATGAGCTGGTAATGACGAGAACAGGAGGGAGAATTGTGTAGGTAGTTAATAGTAAAAAGACCCCAAAAGAAATGTGACCAAGTTCTTTCGTGGCTAAGAACTGGAAATATCCTTGGGTCTACCAGTACATTTGTCCATGCCCGAGGGTAGAGATACAAAGATGTTTCTGTTTAGACCACCACTAGAGGCTGAGGAAGCTGGGCAGGCGGTCTGGATTTTTCTTATCTCTTTTCTGTAAAGGAGTACCCTGTTCCTGGGAACAACATTGAGGATCTAATCAGAAACTCAAGGGACCTGGACACCTCGAATGGGAACTGGACTGACCAGCTCATCTCCCTGCTTCCTCCTCCACCCACTAAAATCTAATAAAATCCAGAGTATGGGGGCTCAATGGAATCCCAATCCTGGGCACCTGTCCTGCTGTTCAGGAACCTTACCTTCTTTCTCTCTGCTAAGCACCCTATAGTAAAATATTTCTTTGTAAAATTTACCCACCAGGGTCCACAAATTTCATTCTTTGAATTTGCAAGCTAAGAACCTGAAAGCCTCCTGCTTGAGGACTGCTTTGGTGGCTTTTGAGTTTTGACCTTAACCTCTAAGCTAAGCACAGCAGTGTGGGCGTGGAGAAAGGCTCCTTCACCCTCAAAGATGCTCTGATATTCCTGTATTATTTCAGTCAGTGGGATTAAGTTCTATTTTTGTTTTAAATAATTCTCTGGGTCAGGTTGCTATGAATTGATACCAACAGTGTATGAAGGAAGAAAATGCATTTACTTTGATATTTGTTTTGATTTGAACTCCCCTAGGACTCTTAAAATCCATCTCTGAAACTTACATTTTGATGTACATCTATTATGTCATGTATGGTATTCTTTACAAGTGGACTTTTTTTTTTAATGTCTCATCTTTGCCCCGGACAGGTAGAAGTTTCTGGACCCTTTGAACTGTTTAGGGAAAGCATTCCCGGTTGTGCTGCTCTCTTGCCTTGGGAGGATAACCTTCAGATTAGAATTATAATGACTGAATGTGAATGAGGTCTGGGACTTTTTATTTTTATTTACCTTTCCTGTTCGAATGAAATGAATATGCATTGTACCAAGAAGGCAGACAGGGCTATGACCAGTGCAGCTGAGAACAATTAGTTCTTATTTGCTTAACATCATTTCTTAATGTGCAATTGTAAAACTTTTCACAGGATGTTTTAAATGTAATCAATTTCTCATTGCAGTTCCTAATAATTCACAGAGCCTGACATTTGCAATCAAGCCAACTGTGGTCGATACCCATTTTCTCTTAGTTAAATAGGAATGTAACTCAGGGACACAAGTGGTGGCTTCTGGAACATTTCTGTGTGTTTGTTATTTTGTGAGTCTGCACCCAGATTGATGGGCTTGCAGGAGAGGCTGTGAATATTACAGAGCCACCTGAACTTGCTGAATATCTGAAGTCAGCCCCCTCAGAGCTCCCTACTGCCTGACAGAAGTATTCAGATGGGTGGCTTACATCTCTGCACAGCAGTTTCCTCATTTGTAAAATGAGAGAGAAGTTCTTTCACTGGGTTATGTCAGGATTAAATGAAATAATGAATTATGAATCAAGATACATCACACATCGTTCACTGCAAGTGAAGACACCAAAAATAACTAAAGCTGAAAGGAATTCAGGGACTACTGCAGACATTGCATCTAGGGTTTTACTAATGTTAGGTTTATCTAAATTCCGGCCCTCACATCGTGTCAGGGTCTAGGCTGTTTTTATCCACGCATGTAGATCTTACTCCCTTGGATTTAGATTGAGGTTGTAAAGTAAGGTCAAGTTTGGTGTCATGAGAGAAAAACAAGGCTGGAAGATAGCTCAGTTGGTAAAGTGCTTGCCTTGCAAACACGGATTACCACCACAGAACCCACAGAAAAAAGTGAGGCATGATGGCATGTACCTACAATCCCAGCATTGGAGAGACAAAAGAGAGAGGGTTCCCAAGCTTCACTGGGCAGCTACTCTAGCCTACCAAGTAAGTTCCAGGCCAGTGAGAGATGCTGTCTCAAGTAAACCAACCAACCAAGTGGTGAGTTACTGAGGAATTGTCCACACATGTACAGCTGCATACATATCTGTACCCTCCTCACAAATACACACAAACACACACATGTGCACGCACACACACACACACGTGCGTGTGCATAAAAATAGCATATTTCAGAGCCAGGCGTGGTGGCATATGCTTTTATTCCAGCCTTCAGGAGGCAGAGGCGGGTAGATCTCTGTGAGATCAAGTCTAGTCTGGACTACATACTAAGTTCCAGGCCAGCTGGGGCTATAGGGAGACCCTATCTCAGAAAACGAAACAGAACATGCAAAGAAACAAACTATATTTCAGTATTAGTTTGGGGAAGAATGAATACAGAAGTAACTAGCACCCATGGAACAGTAGATATAACTATGCTTGTCATGGCTTTCATGGCTTTTTTTCTGTTGCTTTCTTGAACATCTTTTCTCACATTCTGAGCAACTTTCAGCCACTTTCATCTCAAGTGCTCATTCTTGTACAACAAGTGCTTTACCCAATGAACAATCTTCCCAGCACAGATACCCTACTTTGATTTCTGAATTATTTTTACTACTACTATGCATTCAATACTGTTTCTTGCTGCTGTGCAGTACTGTCTCTAGTCTGCTGGGCAGTAGTCTGACATCCTACTTGTTTGTGTAAGTGAAATTTTATCAGAACATAGCTACACTTGTGTGTCTGTATGTTGTCTATGGCTGTTTCTAATCTACACTTGCAGAGTTGATTAGCTAAGACAGAGATTTTGTGGCCTGCCAAGGATGAAGTGCTTATCATCCATGTATAGAAAAGATTTCTGGTCTTTTACAAGTAAGGTTCAAACTAATAGTCTTTAAAATGGTTTGTGCATCAGGTGGCTACAAGATAAGACACTGGGAAAACAAAAATATATTTTACCTTCAATTATTTCTGTTTTCTGAACCTATTTAAAGGGCAGTCCTTTAAATTTATGCAGCGTGTCCTAGTAATATTTATTGAAAGTATACTATATATATGTATATATTCATATATAATATGCATGTATACAGTTTCCAAAATACAATGGTTTGACTTTAAAAAGTTTATGATCATCATAGAGTAATACATTCTCCGTGGAAATCATACTTTTTTGGTATGGGTGTATGTGCATGTGTGCCTGCGTGTTTGCATGTGTGGGAACATACTATGTGAGTATGATGTGTGTCGGGGGGGAATCACACACAGCAAGACAAGTGTGTGGAGGTGAGAGGACAATCTTGCATGATAATTCTCACCTTCCACTTGGCTTGTGGCAGGTTACCTTTGTTATTTGCAACTGCTTTGGATGTCCAGGTAGCTGGCCCAGAGCTTCCGGGGATTTTGTTCTTCTCTACTTCCCATCCTGCCAGAGGCGTTCTAGGATTACAAATGCACTACCATATCCAGCTTTACATGCATTCTTGGACTTTCATTTCAAGTGCTCATGCTTATACATGTGCTTTACCCAATGAACAATCTTCCCAGAACTGATACTCTACTTTGATTTCTGAATTATTTTTGCTACTACTATGCATTCCAATCCTGCTTCTTGCTGCTGGTCAGTAGTCTGTCTCTATCTATAATCTATCTATCTATCTATCTATCTATCTATCTATCTATCATCTATCATCTATCTGCCATCTATCTATCCATTCATCCACAGTGTGAGGGAAAGAACAATGGAGAAAGGGAAGAGAGAGTTAGAGATCATAGTTTTATAAGGATTGTAGTACATGGACCCCCAAATCAGAGATCACTATGTTGGCAACTGTCATGCTATTTATTACCCTAAAATCTCATGAGGATGTCACCTTGGGAGGATGGGTTTATTTTTGAATCTGCTCTGTGCTGCCCTACCGTGTGGCCATGTGTATCCAACTCCTGTGCAAACCTGGGTCATTCCCTCTTATGAGAATGATGTGCTCATTGAAAGGATGCTGTGGAGGAATAAAAATGCTTCAGAAGGAATAGAAGATGAGGTGGGCTGGGTCTCTGATTATTGAAGCCAGATGCACAGTGGGGACATCAAAAGAATAAGTAATCACATCTGCCTCATTTCTAAATTTTAAAAGAGAATGACATTTCTATTCATCATTTATATTGCCTGGGATTTGAACAAATTCTGGATTTCTGGCAGCAATTATTGATTTTTCAATATTTATAGAAAATGACACATGCTCTGCCAAATGTGATATTTGGGAAGTGGGGTGAGTTCCATAAATGCAGAACACTGGCGATTTTGCTACCAGGACAATTTGTAAAATATATTAAACCTGATTAATAAGAGATAGAAATGTCAATGAGTCACTAAGGCGAAACAATAAAAGAGCTGTTGAAACCCAGCAGGAGCAATTCTGCCTTGATTTCTGCAAAGACTGGCTGAAGTGGGCTGGGCTGGGCTAAGCAGAGAGGAGCTTCCAGTCTCTTAGGAAGCCTTCAGTGGGCTGTCAGCTGACAGGGAGATATATAGTGTGTTCCTTCTGGCAATCTTCTTTGTTCTTCTGAAGAATTTGATGCTTAGATATATTGGATTTCTGCTTTGTAAAAATATATATACATATACTCATGTCTGAAAGGTAGAAACTATTGTTACTTAGGAAAATAGCATATGAAAGTAAGTAAATATTGTAAGGATTGCCTTGGGATAAAGTGCTTGGTTTTGACTATACTGTCCTCAGCCACCACTGATACTCAGTCATATGCTATGTTGCTAGAAGTTTCTGGAATCTCCTGGGATAATACACCAAATCCCGGGAGATAGTATGGACTCTGAAGCTTCTGCTATAAAATCACCAAGCAAGAGGAAGGAGTAGATGAGTAAGGTAGGTCAGGACACTAACTATATTGAAAGGGGCATTGGCTTAGACAAAAAGTGCTCCAGGCCCTTACTTGTCTTTAGCCACTTTCCTGTGATGAATCCATGCTCTGAAGATGTAGTCAGAGAAGCATGATGATGATTTGTGATACTAGAAACCACAGTAGATTCTGATATGGGTCACACTTGACTGAAGATAGGAGATGTGATGTGACCTTGTGGTTCATATGGGGTAGAAGCCACAGCAAGTACCTGGTAGCTGTTTCCCAAGCAATTTCCTATAGTTGCTGTGAAATGTGATAGGGAATTTGGGCAAACCATTTCCTTTTCTCTGCAGGTAAAATCCTGTGCATCAAGCTCAGATCTGATGATTGGGAATATTTAGATATAAAGTCCAATATCTTTAACTTGATCTGTTTAGCTTTAACCAATGTAAATTCTTTGCAGCTGACCATGTGTGTGCCTTTGTCTCTTTCACAGTATTATCCTAGGGAACACTTACCCACTCTGGTGTTGATTGGATCCGAGAGTTCAGAATAAGCTCCAATTTCACATCTTCAGTTAACAAAAGTGCATTCTATCAAATGGTATGTCACCATTTCTCCCTTTATGCTAGATGACACTATAGCTAGAAGTCTGGTTTCCTCAGGTCTTATTCTTAATGGTCAGTTTGTGAAAAGCTCTTTTCTACAGGTCAACTTAGAACAATCTGGCTTTGCTATTTGGCTCAAGATTTCTCAAGTTCCTCAGGTCAGAGACTTTCTAATGTCAATATGATGTCTATCACATTGTCTGCAGAGCCAGCTTTTCAGATGAATGCACTTTTTACTTTCTTTTTAAAATATTTTATTTTAATTTTACGTGTATGAGTGTATTGCCTTTATGTATGTAGCTGTACCACTGAACCATCTCTCCAAGTTCCTTTTTTACTTATTTACACAACATTATTTATCATTAAAATATCAACATATGTGCCAGATAATTGAGACTCAAGCAGGGTTTGATCTCATTGAATCCCGTTTATTCAAGAATTCTTCCAGGTCCTTGGGTAACATTCAGGTTTTTGACATAGCAGGACAAATGGTATTCTGAATTATTGAAGTAAGCTCTACTACTATAGACATGTAATTGATAATATTAAAATTTGTGGCAAAAGCCTGAGAATTGATCACAGATATAAATGCCAATGTATTGATCACCATCAACTGGGAGATGACATAGACTATCTGGCTTGGCCTTTGTTTTATGTCCTTTCCACTGGTTCAGGCTTCTTTCTGGGCTCTTAAACCACTCTTTGGGGAAGCAGGGTTATGGAATGCTGATGACTAAAGACTTAATTTTCAACCTGTAGACATTTATTTACTTTTTTCAAAGACAGAGCAATACCTAGTTTAAAGGGACAGACTGAATTCACAGTTCTCAGAACCACCACTCATTTATGTTGTGACCCATGACCTTAAAATTGCATCTACATTGCAGAACCCTAAGAGAACAAGATGAGTTCATTCATAAGAAGCTCTTGAGATAACTCACATTACAGGCACTCTGGAAATGTTTGCTATTGTTTCACTCTTGTACTGTTTGATGTAGGCAGAATAAATAAGAGGCCACCGTTCCCTCAAACCCAGACTAATGTGTGGACATTATAATGCTTGCAGGTGAGAATGGAACTAGGAAGGGATGTAATAAGAGGTCCCAGAATGCCTAATTAGAAAGTGCTTTCTGGGATCAAAGAGATGTGAATTCAAATTTTGGCTCTACTCTAAGCTGGAGCTTAGGCAAACTTTTGAGCTTTATAAAATCACGTGGGAATGGGATAATACTGTAGTGGGACTTGCAAATGTTAGCTGCTCCCATAGTTTCCTCTTTTACAGATATAGAACATAGACTCATAACTCACAAAAACCAAGTAGCGAAGCACTGGCTAAGAAGTTTAATTCCATTTCAAACTCAAAGCTACAGAGCTTCAAAAATGATTATTGATTCCAAGATAGCCTGATGTCCAAAGGCTCCTAGTTAATCAAGAGTATGGCTTCAATGGGTCCATGGCTTCTGGAATCTTTTCTAAACTGTTATAGTGACACTCCAATCAATAAAATATTTGTATTCCCATTCACTCTAGTTTCAATAACTACTATAAAACTGGGCAGTAGATAAAGAATTGACACTGTGTAACTCTTGTATTCTGTCAACCAGTTTTTACAGAAAGGACTCCTCTGTCAGTCAGTGATCAGGTGTGGTTTCTTATTTCAGTAAAGGACTATAGAGTAAAATTTTTGTCATTTCATATTTACTTTAAAATTTTCTTTTTTTTTGTATTTGTGTGGTATGCCTATGTATGTGCTTGATTGCTCACACTGTGTGGGAAAACGTGCATGGGGGCGCACATACACATGTATGCTTATATGCTAGTGGTGTAGAGGCCATACACTGATGTTGGGTGTCTCCACTCTATTTACTGAGGCAGGATCTCTTGACGAACCATAATTCCCCATTTGAGCTAATGAGGTAGCTAGGGAACTTTGACATCTCCGATCTAAGTTTGCTTTACACTCTGTTTGTTGTTGGGCTGATGTGACAACCTGGGCATTTTTGGGGGCTCTGAGAATCTGAACTTCAGCCCTCACGCTTTTGTGGCAACCACTTTATTTGGGGAGCCATCTCTGCAGTTCACATGTTACTGAACTGTTTTTTCTTGTGTTTCTGTGTTTGTGTATGTTATGCTAATTCAAAGATGTACACCTAATTTGGCTACATTTAGCACTATGTGTTTTGTACACTGAGAGCTCTAGCTGCAATAAATTACAAAGGATTTAAATGGATATTATCCCTACCTTTCTTCAAGGGAGCTCAGATGATTTAAAAAATTCTCAGCCTCTGGATTGGACTCTGTAATTTCTCTTTATCTGAAAGGTTATCAATTTCTACCTTTAAGCTTGCTGGGCAATTTACCTCAATATATCCCTTGATTCAGAGTTCCATAGATTAATTTTACATTATGTAAAGATCACTTTCCTTTGATCTAAATGCTGTCATTGTCTCGTATTATAGAACAAGGTTAATCGGATCACACCATTGGTTTTTTTAATTTCATCCACATTATTCATATATCTTTATCTCATCTTCACTTATTATTCTGCTTTCAGAGTCCATTAAATCATATGCCACATGCAGAAAGTATTTGAAAAGTTCTTTGAAAATCTAAATAGCTCAGAATTTTAAAATCGGCACAAACACTGTTAATAACAACTTCTCTGTGCTGTAAGAAGTCTATCTTAAATATGAGCACACACGGGATGAAAGAGCTGGTAGCGACAGCATTTTATTCAGAAACACCATGAAAGGCAGTTCTCTATGAGATTGTATTTTCTATGAGATAGGGTTTAAAGAATGAATTCACATTTGGAAATTAATGTGTCATTGGTGCCCAGTGAAAGATAAGTTTTGCAAAAAGGTGTTGCTTCAGGACATTTCCATATATTGAAAAATATCAGTGGAAATGATCAGAGGTGAGTGGTAGACTATATCTGTCCAGAGCATTTGATAGAGAAGACATTGTGGCTCACAGAAGAAGTAGGATTGATAGGAATACTTTGAAAGACATAGAAACTGCACCTACTAAGTCTTGGAATTCTTTCATAAACAATGCCTTTTGAGAATGAAATTTGTCATTTATTGATATATCTAGGAACCAATAAATGCTTTTTAAAATACCAAATTCAAATTCCTCTTTCTCTTCTTTAGTCTCTCAAAAATTACCCTCCCCTTACCTCCTCTTCCTTCCTCCCTCCCTCTTTCCTCCCTCCTCCCGCCCTCCTCCCTCCCTCCCTCTTGCTTCTTTGCCTCTATCCTTCTGTATCTCTTTACTCCACCTTAAACAATTTTTGTTGAACACATATCTGTCCTGTAGAGTGCCAATCTCTGAGAGCAAATGATTAAAATTATACAATTCATCTCTTCAATTAGTATAAAATTGCAACACCATGATCTATAAACTAAAAACTGTGTAAGAAGGGAAAGGAGACAGGGAATGACTTCTTTACAGTTAGTTCAAGAGGATCCAAATCATCATCACTGTCATTTCTAAATGCCTCAAACTGCGTCCTTAATAACTTGCTCCAAAGCAATACTTGGGCTAAGTGCCAGATAAAGATTTGAAGTTGCCAAGTGGATCTGAGTGATCTCTTGACGTTTTATCAATTCCTATGAGTTTTCTGAGATTTCAGACAATGACCCTGTGATTATATTGGAGTTTCAGTATTTGGTTGGCCTAATTCACTCTTGTCAGATACTCTCAATATATTTTTCATCTATTTTTAGCCTCTATGTCTTAATTTGGTGGAAAGAACATTCTCATTATACCACCCCCCTACAAAAGCATATATAACCAAATTCTAAAAAGTAGGAAGAAATTACAATAATTCAGTTGCATATATGTTAATGCACCTGTGTTGTGTAATGCCTATGGAGGTCGAAAGAGGTTGTCTGATCCCTTGAAATTATTGACAGTTGTTAGCAGTCATGTGGTGCTGGGAATAGAACCTAGTTCTTCTGTACGAGCAACCAGTACCCTTTACCCTTGAACGAGCTCTCTAGCCTGCTGCGATTGTCTGTTAGAATGCATTCGAAGATTCATAAAGGTTGTAAGGAGAGTTAAAAATAGTCTTCATTTTTTAAAATGAGTTTTTGTACATTTCATACAACAGTTCTTAATCAAATTTAGGAACCCCCTCCCCCATCCATAACTCCCTAATGGGCCTCAGGCTTTCTGCCATGCATGGTAAATCCTGACCCATCAGTCATTTACCCAGATGCCCTTTGGTGCAAATTCATCCACTGGAGTATAGTCAGCTTATCGAGAAATCATAAGTAAGGTCTACTCTCACTCACTCAGTAGTAATCAGTCTCCAACAGTTCCCAGGCTAGGGTCAGCCCACCTATCCATAAGGCTCTTGTTTGATTGAGTCAGGGTGGGTCTTACGCTTGAGGACACCATTGCCAAGATTCACATGAACAATCTTCCAGTGGCCTGAAAGCCTCTGTTTCCCTATGTTCATGAACCAACCCTGGCTCTTAAAATCTGTCTGCCCCCTTTTCCAAAATGGTCCCTGAGATATAGGTGGGTGAGTTTAATATAGAAGTCCTATCCAGGGACACACACTCTACAGTCTCTTATTCCCTTAAGTTAAGATAGTGTTGGACTTCTGTGTGCATCACACTCTGTTGTATGAGGAAGCTTTGCTAATGAGAGTTGAGGGACTAGTTGTCTCTCTACCACTTGCTCTGCTATGTTTCATGAGCCTTAGGTGTAGTGTTTCCATCTAGGACTGGGCATCTTTCAGATATTTTTCTCTGTGTGTGACAAGTTGGACTCTGCAGTGGCCTCCATCTATTGCAAAAAAAGCTTCTTTGATGAATGGTATGTGGATACTTGTCTGTAAATATATGGATCCATATTTAATATATCTTAAGAAATGTAATTTGTCTAGAGATATGATAGAGAAAGGAATTTCTCTAGGATTTATGACCTCTGCAGCCATGTGTATTAGGCTGAGTTTCCAGTGCCATCATGAGTTCACCCCCACTGAGAGGGTTTTAAGTCCATTTAGATAGTTGTCACTTACCACTCCTCCCCACCAGATACCAGATACTACTACATTAATAGATGTAGTTTGCTGTGTCAGTTTTTATGCTTATTAGGCTTTAGGACTAGGTTGGACTGTTGATTCAATTTTTCTCCTTTGGAAGCTTCCATAGCATCCTCTGGAATTATGAGAGCTAGACTACAGGTTGAAGACTCCCAGGTTAGCTCCAGTTCCCTTGCTCCAAATCCTGAGTCTGATGTATGTCTTATCTTCAGTAGTAGGGTCTTATCTTCAAGTTCTGGTAGATAACCAAGAGCTCTGGCAAAAATTCCATTTAAGGAGTAACTTTCATTGAATAGCGTGTAATTTGCTAATAAAGATGTGCTCTTATATAACCTCAACTGGATTATCAGAACCATAGATCATCATAGACAACTGCTACCTCTATATTCACAGACTTCATTCAAGCTTTTCCAACTATACTATTGTTCTTTTCTCAGTTACTAAGGTTGGCTGCCAAATAAAAATTGTATGTATTTGAGTTGTGCAATGTGATTATTTGATGTGTGTATATTGTAAAGTGACTATTACAATCAGACTAATTAAGATACCTGTCACATCACATTATTACTTTGACCCCCTGTGATGAGAACAATTCAAATATGTTAGGTGATATCAAGTATAAAATATATTTTATCAACTGTAGTCATTATGCTATAAAGTAGAACTCGTTTGTACTATAGATGAAAGTTTGTAATCATTGAATATAAGTTTATACTAATTGTTCTTAGATCTCCCATTTTGAGAAATGTCCATTTGTGTCCTTAACCCATTTTTATATAACGTTTTATCTGGACATTTGCTATGAAGTTCTATATGTTCCTTATTCTTTCTTGATCATACACAGGCACTTACTCCTACAATAGACTTATGGAGCTAAATAAATATTTCACCTGCATCCAAATTTCATCCACAAGTCATAGCAGGCCACCCATTTCCCTTGCTCCATTCTGGGGGGGGGGGATGCATGGGTAGAGGAGGCCTCTAAATTTGATTATGAGTTGTTGTATGAAATGCACAAAAGCTCGATAAAAATTTGGAAAAAAATTTAAAGAAGAAAAATAGTTATTCATACAGTTTGAACCCATGGATGTCCAGTTTATTTTTTGTAATTGTCTACCAATCATTACTGTCATTTATTTTGATGCATAAATTGTCCTGAATCCGAGCAGTGGAGGCTTCTTGTTTTTGTCTTCCATTTCCGTTTGACATAAGGCCTGTAGATACTTGATATTTCTTTAATCATTCAGTTTCTTCTTGCTCTCACCAGGCTCCAGTCCAAGAATAAGGTCTTTCTCCATGGGTCTTTATTTTCATTTGGAGAGGCAAGGCGTTTAGAAACTCTGACCCGAGCATTGGCTGTGCTCAAGGCCATTGTATTAACCCTGGTCCCAGCCTTGTTAGCAAACAATAGGCGAATGTAAACGTAAACGTACATATTTATATATAGCTGTTAATATACATATGTGTGTTAAAATATGTTTTGTACTTATTTTATGCATATCCAATTTGAACTGAGACAGAGTTGAAATCTAGCATCACATGGCTCATCTAGAGTTCCTCTTTCCTTACTTGTAACTGCTTTCACTGTCCAAGTAAACTTGAGAATATTTAGTTAGTGGAGCAGTCTCTTCCTGTCACAGATCTCTCTCCACAACTCTCCTCCTTTTTCAGATGTCTTCTCTGTAGTACCTGCTCTCCTCTTCCTTGCACCAGGTAGCTCCAGCTTTCCTCCACCCTTGTTCAAGTAGATGGAGATTTCCCTTCCATTTGGCCTCTTGACAGTTTTTTCTGGGTTTCCCCACAGTCCTGCACATGGAAATCTAGGAGGAAGGAAAGAAGGAAATGAGGGAAGGGAAAGGAATGGAAGGGAAGGAAACAGAAGGGGAGGGAAGGGGAGGGGAGGGAAAGAGAGGGAAGACGAGGGAAGGGGAGGGGAGGGGAGGGAATGAGAGTGAGGAAGGGAGGGGAGGAGAGGGAAGGGAAGAATTCAGTTTAAATGTCACTTAGTCTTCTGTTACAGTTTCTCAATAAAATTATCGGCATTGCTGTCAAGGGTTTTCCCTCCTTGGCCATGTCATCATTTAAGCTATCATTAAGATGTGGTAGAAATAATGCCATATCATTCTGAAAATCTGTTGACATTAGAAATGTATAGACATATTCTAAAAAAATTCTGTCCTGACTGGGCAAGTGGAACAAGTCTCTAGTTTCAGCTACTTAGAACTCGGAGACAGGACAATCAAGAACCTGGATAACATAGTAGGAACTGGTCTCCAAAAAATTTAAGGCTGACATACTGAGTTCAGTCCCTGGAACACACATAGTGGAGAGAACTGATTCCTCCAAAGTTTTCTCTGACCTCCACAATTTAATTTAAAATTTATGCATATGCTTTGCTAGCAAGAAAGTCCATAGCTTTGATCATATCCTCAAAAATGTCTTTGAACAAGGCTAAAAACCTTCATTAGGGGTTTGGAGAGGTGGCTCAGTAGTTAACTGCACTGGTTACTCTTGCAGGGGACCCGCATTTGGTTCCCAGAAGCACATGGCAGCTAACCACTCCAGTTCCAGGGGATCTGACTTATACAGACATTGTACACACATGTTGCACTTCTGTACATGCAAGCAAAACACTGATATACATAATGTAAAAATAGATAATAAAACCTTTAAAAAGTCCTTCCATTAGCCCATCATTCCACAGCACTCTGTATGACAGCCCTACTCTACAAAACACACTAATGGCTTAAATTTCCATTAGTGTTTCCTTTTTTTTGTACTGTAATTTTTTTTCTTAATTTTTATTGAGCTTTTGTACATTTCATACAATAGTTCTTAATCAAAATTTAGACTCCCCTCCCCTGACCCGGCCCCGTTGGACCTAATGTATTCACCGTACATGTTAAGTCTTATTCAGTCAAGCATGCGTACCTAGATATCCTACAGTGCAAATTCATCCACTGGAGTCTCATCATCCTAAGTAGAGATTGTGGGTTAGGCTTGCTCTCCCTCATTCTCCTATAGTTCCCAGACTAGGGCCAGCCACCACCCATTTACTGCACTGTACTCAGCCATTGTCTGATTGATGTGGCACGGGTCCTGGTTAGTCAGAATGGTTCACTGAACCTGGCAGATACTTCATGTCTGGGGTTCAGGTCACATCTGCTCTTTGTGTCAGGCATCCTTCTGGATCTAGTGAACCACTTGAGATGTTTGTTTTCGTGGTGATGGGAGAACACAAGAGTGAAAACGCAGCTCCATGAGCACATTCCATGCCTCTAACTGAAACGCATCTTCTGGCATTCCATTGGCCCATTCCAACGTCTATGAGCCAGTCCTGTATCGTTTTCTTTTATTGGCTTATCTTTTCCTGGTTTGGTATCAGGATAATGTAAACCTGAAAAAAATGACTGGATGAATATTTTCTCTTCTGTGATCAACAACATTTGCTTTAACATTGCTGTTACCCTTTTAAAAATTGTTTGATAGAATTCCCCGAGGAAATCTGTGGATTTGAAATTTTCTTTATTGGATGATTTTTAAGCAAAAATTCAATTTATTTAGTGCATAGAAGAATTTATGAGTTCAGTAGTAGTACCTTTCAAGGAATTGGCCTTTGTATATATAGTTTCAAATCGACTGGTGTAAAAATTGTTGATGATTTAAAAAGAAAAGAGGTAGAAAAATTTCATCTTTAAGTGGAGAGATTGAAAAATCACATGAGAAAGAGACCTAAAATCCCATTTGTATATTATTTTTGTTGTTATTGAAACACGGTCTCATGTCTCATAGCCTGGCCTCCAACTTGTAGCCAAGGATGACTTCAAACTACTGATCCTCCTATTTCCACTTCTAAAGTGCAAGAATTACAAGTGTGCAGTATCATAGAAGGAAGAGTTTATTTTGCTTACAGGTCTGAAGTGAAAAACATCCATCATGGTAGAGAAAGCATGGAGATGGAGGTGGAGGTGGTCACAACAGAAAGCCAAATATCACATCTTCAAGCAGTCATGGGAACCAGAGAGAAACCGGTAATCCTGCAAAGCTTAAGAACGCTCAAAGCCCACTCAGAGTGATGTGCTTCCTACAACAATGTTGCACCTCTTAAGCCTCCCCAAACAGTGCCATGACGTGGGTATAAAATATACAACTACTTGGAGCCAATGGGGGATATTCACATTCAAACCATCATATTCCATTACCTGGCTGCCATAGGCTCATGACTATATAAAATGCAAAGTGAGTTTAGTCTTTACCCGTTTCAATACTACTCAAACGTCCAGAGTTCAAAGTCTCTTTTTGAGAATCAAGGCAATCTCTTGGCTGTAAGCCCTGTAAAATCAAAAGACAAATTATATATGCTCCCAACATAACTTGTGAAATAGAGATTCTCATCCCAAACGGGAGGAATGGGGCAGAGTAAGGAAATATGTGACCAAAACACCTGCCCCGAAGGTACTCTTTCCAAGCAGGCTCAGGAAGTAGAGAGCACTGGAAATCTGACAAGGCTTAAGAACTCTCAAAAACCAGCTCTCAGTAATATACCTCCTTCAGCAGGGTTGCACCTTCTAAATCCTTCCAAAACAGTGCTACCAAGTAGGGACAAAATAATCCAAATACTTGGAACCCGTGGGGGATGTTCTCATTCAAACCAACACATTTCTGTAAGTTGCACAACTGAAAATATCAAGTCGACGCTGTGTAGAGAAGGAATACAGTCATTCCCCTAATGCGTATAGCTCGTCCCTGATACTTTGTTCTGGAAATCTTCCTCAGTTAGAAGTCCTGTCCTCATTTTGGTTGTGATTTCAGGGGTGAAAATGCAAGACCCTGAATTTATCTTTCTTGTGTGAACTTAACTCAGGGTCCAACCTCAGACTTTTGTGGGTGAAATGTTGCGCTCCCCTCATTGAATTTGAGCTCCATTGTGGTAGATGGCAGTCAAGTCTCAAAGAAACAAAACAAACAAACAAAAAAGCTCAACATATGCAAAATCTATTAAGACACATGTCTACTCCTTGCAATGCAATTTCAGTTTCTCAGTAGTTAGATGTTTCCTGGAGCTGTTACTAAAGGGTAGACTCTAGGTGGGAAAAAGGACGTGGAATTATAAAGGATGCTATGAGGGAAAGGAGAAGGAAAGGGAATTAAGAGTAGAAGAGAGGGTGGATGATGTAATCAAAGTACATCACTCATGTATGGGAATATCAGAATGAAACCCAGAACCTTGTACAGTCAATGTATGCTAATTAAAACAAGCACAAACAAAAGGTCCATTTAGAAAATAATGTCCTTCTTTCTGACTTCAGCACATTCCAACCATGAAGTAGCTTACCTTGAAACTTGTACATCAAAATGATAAGTGAGATGATCTACATACAAAACCACCACACATACTTTTGTGTGTTTCCACCAAGAGGATTAAACTCATCTTTGCATCACGGGTGCCTCATGGTCACATTTGGGGGACGGAAATCAAAACTCAGGCATAGAAAAACTCTCTCCATTTTAGATGTATCTTACAATGTTTCTTTAATTTTCTGGACATTTACTTGAAAAACCAAACCTTATGTCTTTTGTAAAGCTCCCACTCTCTTGCTTTTATTAAGATGAATGTAAGCTTAATTCTATCAGGATAAAGACTGTAATGAATGTCTTAAAAATATGTAGCAAGATTTAAATATAAATATATATATGTAATGTATATAAATGCAATGCCTGAATATATGTGAGTATATCCATGTTGCACAATGCCTACCGAGGTCAGAAGAGGGTGTTGAATTACCCTGGAACAGGGGTTACTGACAGTTGTTAGTAGCCATGTGTGTGCTGGGAATTGAACCCAGGTCCTCAGCAAGAGCAGCCAGTGATCTTAACCCCTGACCCAGCCTCTTTAGCAAGTTTTTAAGGAGGAAATACAAATAATAAATGTTCTATAAATCTCCATGTCTGCTTTCATTGGAGATATGTCATAGAATTCTCTAAAACTGATAGAATAGGGCAGCCTTTTCTCAGTGGCTCAGTAAGGAGTATGAAGTTCTGTGTGCCTGGATTGCAGTGATTCTCCTGATAGTTTCAAGCTGATCAATAATTAATCTTGGATGTTTAAGGTATGTTTTTATTTGGTAGCAGGGGACTCACCTACATGACCTTTTTGCTTGCCTTCCAATTTAGACCAAACCAAGTTGACTTAATTAAATAAGATTCTTTTTTGTTCTTCAAAGTCATCTGTGCTTAGGGAGAAAGAATGTAAGTGTAGCTCTTCCCATTGATTTCTCTCCTTTTAGAATGTGTGAAGGAGAAACATCCTTCCAAGATCTTTCTTAGCATAAGAATAAGGAAGCAAACTGGATTCTTAAAGACAATAGAACATTGGAGTTAAATTTGAGAGTCAGGTTTGTATTGGCATCCCAATTTCCTGGTTCAGTTATTCTGTGACTTTAGGTAAACATAAACTTATTTCCTTCAAGACTTTTTTTGTATGTCTGTGGATCAGGAGAAATCATGTGTACATATTCTTCAGACCAATTCTTGCACAAGCTAAGAATTTAAAAATATTGTTTAATAATAAGCTTCTGTACCTACAAGTTTTGTTTGCCTCTTTAGCAATCATAAGAGTGAGCTACAAAATGAGTGAAATATTGACTTATCTTGTTGAACTGAAATAGAAGAGTTGAGTGTACTCTGAAGGAAGGCTCATTTTATGTCTGTACAACACAGCTAACACAAAATGGTATTCTACTGAAGTGACATTTTCAAAGTAATTTCTTGAGAATTTCCTACCCTGAAGATCTACCCAAAGCCTGGAAATATGACAAAGGTTAAGAGCCTTCAAAGGCTCACTGGATCCTGTTCAGGAGTCTATGCTTCAGAAACGGACTAAAATATGACTTGGATATGTAAGATCAATGATCAGGAAAGTCGAATAGTTTTGCTTAAATATATTAAAGACTTTAATGGACAGAGTATGTAGTATGTAAAAGTGAATATATAACTGAGGAATATAAATGGACATTGTAAGAAGGAAACAAAAAATCTAGAAATAAAAGTTAAAACCAAAAGGAATAAAGAGAAATCTGTGAATAGATAAGGAAATAAGTATTTATTTAAAATTATACACATCAGGTTGGGCTTGGTGGTGCACACCTTTAAATGCCCACATTCAGATAGCAGAGAGAAACAGATTTCTGATTTTGAGGACAGCCTAGTCTACATAGAAAGTTCCAGAGCAGCTGAAGCTTTAGGGAGACCCAGTCTCAAAAATTTATATAGGATACCAAATATGATGAGGTTTTAAAATTATCGTAGGAAATACATATCTTTATACCTTTAGTTCTACACTTTCATATATGTGAGTATATAGGTGTATATATATACACACACATATATATATATTATATATATATATAATGAGATGCATCCTTTCTTAAAACTAAATTTAAAATGAACATCAGAAGAATTTAATGAATACATAATGATATATGAATTTATATATGCAAGTAGAACTACATTTTTTGAAGTTTTAAAAGCTGTATTTGCGCCTTTTCATTTAATTGCCATAATGCTTTTCCCATGCCTTTAAATAGAGGGGTTGGAGAAATGGCTCACTGGTTAAGAGCACTGGTTGCTTTTGCAGAACATCTGGGTTCAGTTCCTAGTAACCACATGGTGGCTAACAACTCCAATTCCAGGAGAGTCCCACGCCCTCTTATGAACCTCTGCAGACAGGCAATATACTCATACACATAAAATAAAAACAATACATAAAACATTTTAAATGTTCAAAGAAGAGATGGTCTTAAGGACTCCACATTATTGGACTAATTGTACTTTGTACCTTTATAGCCTGTGTGTGTGTGTGTGTGTGTGTGTGTGTGTGTGTATGAGAGAGAGAGAGAGAGAGAGAGAGAGAGAGAGAGAGAGAGAGAGAAGAGAGAGGTGGCTACCTTAACTGTGGCAGGCTAGTCCACTGAACTTACCTTAGAGTTTACCTTTGAGAACTTGGCTAGATGGTACTGATGACTCTATGACTTAGGAGATCTGAATGCTTGTATTCATTGATTAATTGTGTGTTCGAAGGCCAGCCACTTTGCTTTTCTGAGCTACAATCAACAGTGTAGCTGCATGAATAGAAAAAATAAGCACAAATATTTTTATTATGGTATCTGGCACATAGACAATCTCACTGGATAAAGATTTGTCCTCCCACTTCTTAATGTAGTTTGGAAGGGCCACTTCTGCACCTTAAGGCAGTTCAGTTTCAGTAGGATCCATCATAGATTATGCACCTTCAGCATGGTACCTTTGCTTAGAGCATCCTTGGGAAGTTGGTGAGAACAACCTGTGCCTAACAACATACTGTCAACCTTATAAAGTTCTCAAAATTTGGTAAATATTGAATATGTCCCTGGAGTGCCCAAGATATCACTATACTTTGTCTGAGCTAACATTGATCTTGTTTCTAGTGTGCTTGCATGGTCTTTGCAAGATACTGCAGACTGAGGGGCTTAACAATGAAAATTAATTCTCCCACAGTCCTTAGGGCCTGGCCTTAGATCAAAGTGCCATTGAAGCCTGTCTTTCTAAATTGAAGATGGCAACCCATTTGCTGTGTCCTCAGGTCGACTTTCTTCTGCATCTATGCAGAGGGAGAAAGAGAGAGAGAGAGAGAGAGAGAGAGAGAGAGAGAGAGAGAAATTTTGTATCTTCCTTATAAGAACAGAGGTCCTACTATTAGGTCAGTGCCCCACCCTTCTCAGTATTTTCTTAAAGGTCCTGGCCCCCAGTAAAGCCACATTGAAGGTTATTAAGTGTACCACATGTGAACTTTACAGAAACACGACTCCATCATAACAGATCCTAAGCACTAGAGTAAAGATTGAAATACATCTCATGTATGATTGATTAGGAAAGTGTCTAGGCTCCACATGGGCTAGCCTTCCCTTTCTCACTGTCTTTATTCCAGTACAGTAGGGAGCACTGTGTCTGAAGCCATCGATTTCTCTAAAGGCTCAGTCTTTTTTGGGCTGTGGCTAGATCTCTTTTTGGAAATGATGTCAAATGAGTGTCAGAAGGAGCTAATGAATTGTGACAACAGGGCTGCCAGAGAGTGGGAGGGTTTGTGGGCTCCAGCTGCACACATCTCTCCTAATGACAGTAAACCTTTGATCCCAGGAACCTCCACACAGTCTGTCAGGATCCTTCAATTCAGTCTTGTGAATGGCTTGGGTCATTTTGAGTGTGTTCTAAAGGCTAAGAACCTTTCTTCTTTTCTTTATTATGGTCTTTGGTCTTTGTTCTCTTGGTTTTACATCCTTATCCCCTCCCTGTCTCTTCTGGTATCAAGTGCAATTTGTAGGCTTGTCTGAAGCCACCAGCTCACTTCGCAGATGGTGAATTGCATTTGAGAGTAATGGGCCCATTCGGTTCGGCCCAGAGAGTACATTAGTGTCTGATGGCCTATAACTGCTGAACATTAGACATCGTTCACACGGCTCCAAGGTCATCTGTAGGGCTGCCCATCCCTCCCCTTCCTCACTCCCCTCCATTCCTCTCTACTTCCATCAGGTCTGAATTATGCCAAAGTCATGAGGCCATTAGGGCCAGATCTGAGACTCTGGAGCGATGAGTCTTTGTTACTGTTCTGGGTCAGTTATGCTCCAATGAACTGAGCAGACTGTCTGAGCACTTAAAAGGGAGCTCATGAAACTATAGAGTCAAATGTATCCACTAAGAGTTCCTGCATCTCCTCTTAAGAGGAGTGTCAATGTCCTGCTCAAAGTGACGTCATTTCAAATAGGAAATCAGAAATCAAGCAGCTGGTGAAGCATGCTAACGAAAGGTGTGTCAGTGTGTATCACACCGTGCTTGTGGTTCTGATGCTGCATTCTAGCCTGAATCCTGACTGAATCGGGTAAGGTGCATGAGTGTGCTAAGCAAGTCTCTTCACATATCTCTCTGTCTCTCTACTTCTGTCTCTTTGTCACTCTGTCTCTCTGTGTCTCTGTTTTTGGCTCTTTCTCTCCCTCTTCCTCACCTCTCCCTTTCTCTCCCCTCCAGGTCCTTGTTTCTTTACACGGGAAACACTGAGTGGCAACTATCACTTCCTAGTCTGTTATGCGTTTGAGATCCAGCTGGACATTGTCGAATGTATCTTCCTCTGTTTCACAGCTTTGACGTAATTTTCCCTCCAAAAATCCTCTGAATAAAAGTGTTTACATCTATGTATGGTTTTCAAGCCTGAGAACTCAGTGCTTGTCATGTTTCCTGATGTTATTAGGAAAATAAAATTTATCAGTAATTGATGCCATGATCCTATGGGTGCCGGTCAGCATAGAAGGCTGCAGGAGTCTCTAGGGCCTGAAGGCTAGCTGATGATGTCAGAGCTCCTCCAATGTAATTAGGTCATACCACTTTGCAGGGGACTCAGCTCAAGTTTGGGTGAGGTCTATAAATACTTGCCTCTTCTTCCTTCCTTCCTTCCTTCCTTCCTTCCTTCCTTCCTTCCTTCCTTCCTTCCTTCCTTCCTTCCCTCCCTCATCCTTTCCTTCTTTCTCTTTTCTATCATTCTTCTCTTTTAGGTATTTTCTAGGTTTTATTTTTCAAACAACAAAGATCTCAGGTTGTAAGCTACCTGGATCTAATAGAGACATTCAAACAGGAACAAGATCTGTAAACAGTTTGTCTCCTGATTCTGCCTGTCAGCTGAATAGTCCTGGCTGGTAGGCCTGTAAAACTTACTTCATCTGCCCAGGAGGGGAAGGGAGGGTCGGTACCTCACTGGTAGGAGTTTTTGCCTGATCAGCTTCAATTAAGCTAAAGCTGGAACAAGCTTATTTTGTTTGTCTGTATAACTTTGCTGGGAGAGCAGAGAAGAGAAAAAAGAAACTGGCATCTGATCCCAGATTTCAGACCCTGTGCCTGGCCGGCATTGCTACCCCTGTTCTGAAAGGCCCTGCGCTGCTTTAATGTTTAGATGTAGAGATCCTGTATGTTTTAACGCCCTTTGAATAAAGAGATCATATTTTCAGTTCATAGTAGGCTCTGTGAATATGTTCCTGTCCCTGGGTTGGTGATCTTGAGTCCTTGAAATAGCCAGGACTTAGAGGTTTGTACACATTGCTTCATATCCACTGATGCTATTCTGTCCTTGAGATTAGAACAATAGTTTCCAATTGTCACATGTGAGACAGCAAAGGATAAGATGCTGTGCTTTGTTCAGTGCACAGGAGAGGGGGTTTTCAGTCAACAACCTGTAGGAAAACAGTTAAGTAGAGAAAGACCATAAGATGTGCTTATATAGTACTAGGTTCCTGTCACCCAGTCAATAACATACTATTTAATCATGTCAATAATTCTCTACACTAGATACTTTATAGACATGACTAAGAGAGGCCAGAGTAAATCAGACCTAGAACTGAAAACTAGGTCCAGAAAGCTGTTAGGGTGCAAGTGTCTCAGTAGCATCTAGATATCAGTGGACAGGGAGTTCAATGGGAAGTGCAAGATGCTCATGATGGTTTAGAGATTGTGCCACAAGACTGATTGTAAAACTCTTCTAAATCTTTTATCCACATTAGTGGTTGTCTAACAAGGACATAAAAAGTGAATCTTCATAAGGAGGAATTGTAGAAAATGTTCTTGGGGTGCAGTGAATCTCATCTCTCATCAGAAGTGATCAGGGAAGGGCCTTGATTGTGTCTCAGGCCTTATGACTGTTTTCAATCATCTAAGCTGGAGTCCATAACTAAGGGCCTTGATTGTGTGTCTCAGGCCTTATGACTATTTTCAATCATCTAAGCTGGAGTCCATAACTTGAGTTCCAGGAGATGTAATGCCACATTCTCATCTCTGTGGTCATTGCACACATTTGGTGCACTTATATGCATTCAGACAGAACACTCGTACACATAAAAAAATAAATGAATAAAAATATATTGTCTTAAAAATACTATGTTGTACACTTGAAGTATATGTTTGATAAGAAGGTAGATCTTAAGTGTTCTCACCACATACATTCATGAATATATACATAACAGTCAACTATGTGCAGCTATGGTTGTGATTAATTTATGGTGATGATTCTATTATATATATCATAACATACATGTATTTCAAAACATGGATGTGTGTACCTTAAATACATATTTTGTTAGAAGTTACTTAAAAATTATCCCGAATAAAAAAACATACAGTTAAGAAAACTTCAGTGTGAATTACATGTTTTTTAAAACACATGAAAGTATCTTTCAGATGAAGGATTGGCTCAAGTAGAGAACACACAGTAAGCTGTGTCTATCTAGTCATCAGCAGAGTGCTTATTTAAAATGCTAGGTTCTGGGTTAAGTGAAGATAGGGCTTAGGCTGGGGAGCTGGTTCCATCATTAAAGTGCTTGCTGTGCAAGCATGAAGGGCTGAGTTTGGATCTCCAGTACCCACATAAAGAGCCAGGTGTGGTGGCATGTGCCTATATTTCCAGCACTCGGGGAGCAGAGGCAGAAGGATCCTCGGGGCTTGCTGGCCAGTAAGAGAGTCTGTCTCAGAAACTAAGGTGGAGAACGGTTTTCGAAGACCTACAAACACATGCCTCCCACATACATACAGACATGCAGTGAATAAGTACATACACACAGGAGGGCAGGGGATATTCTGAGAGAACAGTTGAGATGAACCCACCAGGACATGATGGAAAACCTTTCATAATTTACCTTCCATTCCTCCTCAACACCAACCTGGGAAGAAAAACCAACCAAGTTTCTTTCCTTCAAGAATTTTTAAAGATTTATTTTTATAATATTTTATATGAATGAATGTTTTACTTGCATGTATGTAAGTGCAACATGTGAGTACAATATCTGCAGAGGCCAGAAGTAGGCATCATCTCCTTTGGAAATGAACTTAGGGATAGTTGTTAGCCACCATGTGGGTGCTGAAAATCAAAGTTGGGTCTTTTGCAAGAGCAGCCAATGCTCTTAACCACTGAACCATCTCTTTAGCCCTAAAGATTTAATTAAAAAATTTTTTATTATGTGTATTTGTGTGTGTGTGTGTTCATGTGTGTGTGTGTGTGTATGGTTATATTCACGTGAGTGTAGTTGCCTTCAGAGGCCAGAAAAGGATGTCAGATCTTCTGGAGCTGGAGTTAAGGCTATTATAAGTCATATAACATGGGTGCTGGGAACTGTACTTTGGTTCTCTGCAAAAGCAATTTCTTTTCACTGCTGAATCGTCTCTCCAGCCCCCCTTTTCTTCAAATTTAAGGTCATAATCTAAAGGAAGGGACAGATTTGAACTAACAGAAAATTTGTAATTTTGCCTTGTAGGTTGGACATTTTAACTTTTATTCTCTCTACAAAGAATGAGAAAAAGGGTAAGGTCCATCTGAATTTGCACTTAGGAGCGACTGAAGAGCTCCTCCTACTGTGCACACTTCAGTAGAAAAGAGCTACACAGTAAAATTCTTTTGTGAATGCCTCCTGTGATTCATGTTTGTGGGCATGCTGGCTGATGAAACAGTCTCTCTGTGGCAGGTGCTGCTAACATTCAATACCAAACAGTATGTAATGCTGCCAACAGTGGGTGGTATTGGGAAGTCTTGTGAATATAATCTGTGAGAGTCTAGGCAGGTGGTCAACAAGGTACTTAATGACTTAGCTCATGGGAGGAATACAGTGATAGGCCTTTGGAACTCAGTTCTAACGGGTCAGTCTTGGTAGCTCATCCAGATACCTTTTTGCTAGGCTGGTGCCCCGTCCTTCAGTTGTTGGAAATATTCTCTGGTAAAGGCTCACACCTGTTTCATTTCCCGGGAACTTTTCTTGGCTGGTCTGACTACTAACATGGGGTATGTTATACCTACATTTAAGTGTGTTTCCTCAGTGATGCTTGACACTTAGGAAGATTCTGAAGACTTACACTGTTGGGCATAATGTAAAGTGGGCCTAGCCAGGTCACCTGCTAGAAGGAATAGAGGAATGGCTCCTGTGGGTGTGGCATTTTGCTCTGGCTGGTTGTGAGGCCAGCACCTGGAAAGAACCTGCCTACCTGGAGACAAACTTACTATTGGTTGTATTTGGGACCCCACCCCATAAGGTCATTGGCTATCCAGACCTATAAGCTTGTACACGTATTCAATAAACGAGTTGGCAGTACCACGTGAGTATGCAGTGCCACGTGAGTATGCAGTGCCACGTGAGTATGCAGTACCACTTGAGTATGCAGTGCCACGTGAGTATGCAGCGCCACGTGAGTATGCAGCACCACGTGAGTATGCAGCACCACGTGAGTATGCAGCGCCACGTGAGTATGCAGCGCCACGTGAGTATGCAGCGCCACGTGAGTATGCAGTACCACGTGAGTATGCTGTGCCACGTGAGTATGCAGTGCCACGTGAGTATGCAGTACCACGTGAGTATGCAGTACCACTTGAGTATGCAGTGCCACGTGAGTATGCAGTACCACGTGAGTATGCAGTGCCACGTGAGTATGCAGTGCCACGTGAGTATGCAGGACCACGTGAGTATGCAGGACCACGTGAGTATGCAGGACCACGTGAGTATGCAGTACCACGTGAGTTTGCAGTGCCACACGCCTGGCCTGCTTTCCATCCAACTCCCAGAGTCTGTGGCTTGAATGTGCGTCTACTCACCCCCAACCCCTCGGGCTGGCCCCCCAGAGTCCACTTGGGCTGGCCCTGAGTGTGAGACACGATGATAATGGACAGGACTATATTACACCTTGCCTCAAAATCAAGCAACTTTGCAGTTCTGCAGAAAGCTCTCCAAGAATTCAGTCCAATTCTAGATTTCTATAAAAGCATGACTTTTCTTTAGTTCTTTCCCTTCCTTTCTCCTCCTTCCATATCTGTCTTACCATTTCCTTTTGAGATCATTCCCTCAATAAATCACTTGCACAACATTCCCACCTCAGATTTTGCTAAGAAATCTGCTATACAATAAGGAACGATCTTACAAAGGTTGTCCAGAAAAATCTGGAATCTAGGGCTCAGGCATTTGCTGACTGAACGGTAATGAGGACCCCATCACTGGTTGCAGTTAGAATGTTCATGGTCCATGCTATGATGCTATGACGGTGAAACTGCCTAGGCTTCCACCTGAGGTGAAGTGGTGTGGTGCTGATGGCAGTGGAGACATTGGCTTGTGTCAGTCATAGTAACTGTATTGGATTAACAACTGTAGAGAGTGTGGAACTGAGTACTGGTGCAGAGAACCAGTGATGCACCTAGAGAAAAAATTAAAAGTCCAGATCTATTAATTACCAGTTTGAAGCAAAGGGTGAAATTCAGAGGACCTCCATGGAAGAATTTAAAGAGATATCAACTCCCAAAAGCTGGATGGTAGTCTGAGGGGATGGCCAGAGTCCTTTGCCTTTTGATTAAAGTATGTTGCCCAGCCACAAGTACTGCTTATACTTCATGTATTCTGTAATATAGGCTACTTATTTTGAACAAGGCTTATAGTAAGAAAAGCCTCTTTTATAGAACCAGGCTTTTTCACTTGAGCCATATGGCTGATCTGATTCCAGGTTACTAGAGGTATTTGTAGCGAGCAAAGACACCATGTGATGCCTCTGGCAAGCCCCAGTGGAGGAGTTTTAGTATGGCTCCCTAAGGGTCTGGAGTACGGCCACACCTGAAAAGAAGCACACACTTCAAAGAGCAGCTGTTGGCATGGCGCTGGGTCCTTTAAGAAACCGATTCTGCAACTGTGGAATATGCAGTAGTGTGAAGCCAGCAGAACTCATTGTGCACTATGTGCCCTTGGGCTCACCGGTCACAAAGGTTCAGGAAATACAGCAGCAGACATAGAGACATGGTATTCATAACATCCAGAACTAAATATGAGTATGTTCAGAGATCACAAGTTAGTGCTCAAACAGGTGGTCTGTCTACTGTGTCACTCACCATCCACCATCCTTGCTCTGGTGATTTTTCCTCAGTTCATTCTTGGGGCCTTTTGGAGAGTTCCTTATGACCAGTTAATAAGGGAGGAAACAAATAAAAATTCAAAGAGAAAACAGTGCAACTGCGCTATTATTCTACTCACAGCTAAGATGGTAGTTAGTAGAATCTTCCCAATACTAAGAGTGGAAGAATTTTAGATTTCCTTGGCCATCTACTTTGTAAGATTAAAGAAGTGGCCTGAGTTACACAGGCTTCGTTACAGTGGTAAATCCCTTTACGGGTTAGTAAGGAGAATGAAGGAAGCAAGATTAGAATGAGAGTTATGTAGTTGGGTCCAAGAAAGCTGATTCAAAGTATGGAAGCCCTTGTGCTGAGTTTGAATTGCTCACCACAGTGTATCTATTGCAAAAGATTTGTTTTTGTAACCAACTGTGCAGGATAACTTGGCCAATAAATGCTAATACCTTTTTTTCCATTTATGCTTTTTATTGGATAATGGACTTATAAAAGATAAAGTCACAATGGCAGAGTGGGTATTACGCAAGATATAGCCTGGGCGTCCTCTTACCAAGCTGATATACCAAATGCTATTGCTGAACACCAAAATTCCACTAGCAGGTAACAGTCTTTGGTCTTCCCTGGAGCAGATTAGCCATCTGCTTGTTGTATAGTTAATTACTTTTGATGCTTTATCACTAGGAAAAAAGGTAGAAATTTACGAGACTCTTTTTTTTTTCAAATAGCCATGCTATATAGCTTGAGCTAGACTTGAACTTGTGATCATCCTGAGTCTATATCTCAAATTCTGGTACTAGAGGAATGTACAAGTGTATTCATATTTTTAATGACATGTATGGATGGCTTGCCATTTTTAGTTGTAGTACTCAGTTGTAGAACTCATTTTTAGTTGTCGTACTCAGTTGTAGAACTCTAGTTTTCAAAGGTCCTTCCAGCATGGAATTCTGTAAATTTCTTCTTGAACCCCAGAATCCATGTTATAATAATGAAAGTGTATCAGTGATCATATAACCACAGATCCAGATCTGCTGGACCATATATATGCTACTTTGCTGATAGATGGGTGGAATTTGTTCTTGAAATTGCATTGGATTCAGTTTGGAGAAATGACTACCAGAATGAGGTTCTCTCCTTCAACTTCTGACATATACCTTGTAATAATGGTCATGTATGGGTATATCCACAAAAGGTAGTGCATGTAAATAGAGAAATATAAGTACATAAATCACTGTCCTATTCATCATTACTATCAAAATTTGCTTGAGGGATTTGTGTTTCCAAAGTTTAAAACTTCAAGCTCTGCATCCCAGGAAGTACTGATTCTTTTATAATCAAATGATCCACTTTATAATAATGAAGGTATATCAGTGACCATACATATGGAATATAGAGTGTATGCACATATATACTACATTCAAGCTTTCTGTGACATTGCTTTTATTTAAACTTTATCACACTTGAGGCTGGAGAGATGATTCTGCTATTAGGAGCACTGACTGCACTTGCAGATGACCTGACTTAGATTCCAGGCACCCATATGGAAGTAAACAGTCATCTGTAACTCCAGTTCTGGGGGTTCCAACACCGTCTTCTGACCTCCGCAGGCATTGCACAACATGGTACACTTAGATACATGAAGGCTGTATATTCATACACATAAAATAAGAATAACAAAATAAACAAGCAAACAAAACAAAAAACAAAAAACCCCTTTGTCATAATTATAAAATGAAGTCTGTTAGTTATGTGACTTCTTTTGAGCAAAGGAATGTATGTATGCTGAGGGATAGATGACTAGTCTAGGTTTTTTATATTCCATTTTTGAGCATGCTCGACATTTATTATACTCAGGCCTATGATATATACTTTACAAAGATATCTCATTTCATGCACTAGTAACTTTTGGAAACGAATCAATTTAACCCCATTTGGCAGTTTGTAGAACTGCATGTAATTATCATAATTGTTGGCCTTCTTACTCTTCAGCTGTTTTAAATTGAATTTTTGTGACTTTCATACAATATATATTTTATTGTGTTTAGATCTCCTCCCCTATCTGAAGCCTCCTTACTACTGTCAACCCAATTTCATGTACTTATAAATGTATGTAAGTGTGTATGTAGCTGTAGTACTCAGTTGTAGTACTCATTTTTAGTTGTAGTACTCTAGTTTCTAGATTCAAAGACCCTTCCAACATGGAATTCTGTAAATTTCTTCTTGAACCACAGAATCCATGTTATAATAATGAGGGTGCATCAGTGATTATATAACCATATAATATATATTATATGTATATGACCTATAAGGTAAACTTTTGTTTTGAAATGCCCTCAGTGTGAGTCCATCCACTGGAGCCTAGTTAACCTACCAAGAGTCATAAACCTTTAAAGAGACTGACTCTCCCACTTTTAGCAACTATTTGGGTTGGATTTCTTCTCCGCATGTATGTTGGGATTTTGTCTGGTTTGAGCTTGCATAGGACTTGTGCATCATTCCTGTGAGTTCATATGAGTAATTGACCAACTGTGTGGCACACTGTTTCCTTGTGGTCATCCACTTCCTCTGACTCTTCCAATCTCTACATCTCTTTTTCCACCATTATGTCTAAACCTTGGAAAGCAGACATTTGATATAAGCATACAATTCAATGATAAGAACTCTGCAGTTTCTTCTTCTCTGCACATCGGTCAGTTACGTGTCTCTTGGTTAATCATCTCCTGCATGAGGAAGCGCCTCAGGTGAGAGTTGAGAAATGCATTAATCTGAGTCACTAGGAGTCAATTTTAAATATTTATTAGCAGAATAATAGTATTAGGCTCTCCCCTATGGCCTGTGACCTATCTGGCCACATGTTCTTAGGCCTGATGTCAGTGCTAGGTATGGGCTTTATCTTATGAAGTAGACCTTAAATCCAATTAAAAAGTGGTTGATTGCTCCCATAATATTTGTGCCACTAATGCACTAGAGGACACATCTTTAAAGGGCAGTTGTTAATGCTTGCAGGATTCACAGCTGGATAAGGTTAATGATATTCTGTGGATGAAGTCACGTCACCAGTCTTTGTGGCAAGCATCTTTATCCCCTGAGCCATCTTGCCAGTGACCAATCTTTGCAGCATTCAGAGGACAGTGGGGCAGTAGGTCAGCTCAGAGATTCTCTACTTTGGAGGGGGACCCTGGGGAATAGCATTAGGTATATTCTGTGAAGTCATGTTGCACATGACTAACTACTAGTGCCAGGATGAAGAATCTGGAGAATAGGAGTGAGCACCTGAAGATTTCTGAATGGAGATGCAATTGGTACCTCTCAAATGGCTGCTCAGAGAACAGGCTATAGTTTGGTTTAAGATGTAGATAGACCTGACCCACCTTCCAGTTCTCATTTTAAAAGTTCATATGCATTTGTGGCTCTCAATTCTCATTGCCTAAACCTCTCATCTGCCCCATGTAAACGTACTCTCCAGAAGTGAGAGTAGACAGACCCACTATCCTTAAACCCTATTCAAATAAAATCAGAATTGGCTCAAATTTCTACCTGTGATTTTGAGTTTGTTTATTTACATCTATGCTGAAAATTTATTCAAGTCCTTAGAAGAGGGGAAACAATTTCTATTCCATTTTTAATTAAAATTTTTTATTTAAGTTTATTTGTGTGGGGAAATATATTTATGAGTGTAGGAGGCTGTGGAGATCAGATGAAGGGGTCAGATCCTCTGGAGTGGGACTTAAAAGCCATGTGAGAGCTGCCCCATCATGGGTGCTAGGCATCAAATTCAGGTACTCTGCAAGAGTAGTTAGCATTCTTAACTGCTGAAGCATGTCTCCAGCCCCCACTTATATTCATTTATGAATAGAATTTTCAATGATGTCATAAAAGTGTGTTTAATATTCTTTCCTTAGACTAGTTATGTCTTCAAATTTGGATGTTTGAAAGCAAGGTGTATGTCTCTCATGTTGACTGTGTTCAGTCTAGTGCCAGGCAGTGAGTTTATACCTAACAAAATTTATAGATTAATTAATATAATACTGAGTCCAATCTTTGTATTCTTTACTTCAAGTAGGCTAACATATTATTCTCCTAAATGTCTGAGATACAAATTCAATCAAAAATCAGTACCTATAGACTGGAACATTTATCTTTTAACTTCAGGCTGATATTTGAAACTAAGCAGGATTTTTCTAACCCGGACACAGAATTTACATATCTGTATTAGTTACTTTTCTGTTGCTGTGATAAATCATCATGACTAAAATAGTTTAGAGAAGAAGTTTTTATTGGGCTTTATGGTTGCAGAGGGATAAGAATCCATCAATGCCAGGAGGCACAGCAGCAGAAGTGGCCAGAGGAAAAATATGAGCCCTCACATCTTGAAGCAGGCCCAGAAAACAGAGACAAACTCAAAACTGGCAATACTAAAGCCCATCCCCATGACCTGCTTTCCTCCAGCAAGGCTACACCTCCAAAACCTCCCCAGACTGAGTGGCCAATGGTGGACAAAGTGTTCAGATACATTAGAAAAAAAAGGAAGAAAAAGCGCTGGAGATATGGCTCAGTGGTTCAGAGCACTGCTTGTTCTTGTAGAAGACCTAGGTTCAAATCCCAGCACCCACATGGAATTCCAGGGGATTCAATGTCTTCTTCTGTCTTCCACAGGCAATGCATGACATGGGGGCACTTACGTATATGCAGGCAATACATGTATACACATAAAATGGAAGTAATAAATAAAATATTTTTAGAAAGTGTTCAAATACATGAAGCCCATGGACATAATCTCATTCAAAGCACCACAACATCTACCTTCGTATGTGTTTCTGAATCTGGTTTTGTCCCTATGTGTTTATGTATCTGTCTGTATATCCATTGTCAATATCCACCTACCCACTCATTCATTCAGCCATTCTCCCACCCAGTTAAAAGGCTGATTTGAAAGGTATTTGAGTCTGAGACTTTATTTACAATGAAACACAAATCCTAAATTGTGTGGGAGAGAATCCCTTTGCCAACAAATTGACATGATTGGGAAAATGTGCTGCAGGAAGCTGGCACAATCCCACTAACAAAATAAATGAGGCATTAAAGAATGAATGATTATAAGATGCAGATAACAATATTTTGCAACAATAAAAGGATATGCCAATAAAGAAGTTACATTTCTCCATATGTGTTCCTAGTAACTCAACTTCAACATGAAGGTAAAATGAGTGGAATTAAAGAAGCAAGAGAATTACAATGAAATTGAAAAAAATCTGGAAACCCAAAATACTCCCTACTAGAGAGAGGGACAAAGGAGATAAGGAAAGAGAATCTTAAAGGATGCATTCAGTATGCCCTACTAAGAGCTGAAGTCCCTGTTTAGAAATGAAAAAAATTACATAATCGTTTTTGAAATACGTTATTTTATACTAAAATTAAGAAATGAAATGAGAAGTGAAAAAGGATGGGAGGTCATTAAGGAAGGTCATTATTAAGGTCAAGTATTACTAAGAACTTAAGACATCTGAGGAAACGCGTAGGAACTTCAGTGTTCTGTGTCATTTGCTGGGTGATCTCTCTACATATTCTTGTTTCATGCTTTGTGAACTCTTTCTTGAAGCAGTTTCAGTAGACACCTCCTTGAAGAAGGGTTTCCCCAGTCCCCCAGGCAGACTTTGGAATATGCTTCCTCTGGTTTACCTTGTTTTGATTCTGCTCATAACACTGCACTTTAATTATCTCTCTAAAGTGTGCCTCCTGGCAAGATGGAGTCTTTTGACTTTGTACTTCCAGCAGCACTACATTTCAGTCTTAGCTAGAAGTCCCTCATGCTTAAAGCAGTCATTTTATGGAAGTAACTAAAAAAAATTATTTGTTGAATGAGTAAAAAGGTATCAAAATAAAACTAGGAAATCTGAATTGTTCATAATGAAAAAAGGCAAATAACGTTTTGGGGTATAATTTTCTTAGGGATTTTCCATAAACTAACTTAGGCATCTTATGTGTTCTCTATGGAATTGGTTCTCTCCTTAATAAAATCATTGTGTTGTACAGTGTTGGTGTGTTAGGTTTTACAGACGGTTCTACTTCTGGATTTAAATAAATATTTTAATATGGCAAAAGAACCTTCCTCTTTCTTCTCATCTGGCTGCTTCCTCTGGTTTTTAACGGGTGTTGCCTGAATCCGGAAAGCATGGGATCTCTGTCTCTTTTGTTTCTTTGTTCCATGACGATGTCTGAGCACACTGTGGTTAAGACTCACAGATCCGGCAATGTCCTAAATACATGTCAGCAGGTGTTGAAAGGCTGTTGGATGAGAAAGTGCCATCACTTCCTGGGTAATTGGAACAAGGCAGAGGACACTGCACACAGCGATGTGACAAAGGATTAACCTGTCTGCTCCACTGTAAAGTAGTAATGGGCTCATTTGTTACCTATGGCACTGCTTGTCACCACATGATAGGGGTAACACAGCTTCCAGCGCATGTTCCCAGGATCCCTGACCAAAGAGCTGAAAATGGAGATGTGAAGACACGAACTAGAAATTGATCTATTCATAGGACACACATCAAAGTTCCTAGGGGGTATTTTGCGAAAGACGTGGATATGAGTCCCAGCCCAGGTGCTTAGCGGCTCATTAAACTCTAGGGAGATAAAGAAGATTAGATAGCAGGCCCAAAAGCCATGCTTTTCATTTTACGTCCCTTTTTGTATGGCTTTCAGGGTAATTTATGATTAGAGAAAACCTGAGAATATTTGCTCAGAAAGTGTTGGTGAAATAAGACTTCAGACAGGAGCCAGTGTAAGGTATGCTGCTGCTCTGAGGTTAGTACTCTGTGAAAATTCATTGCCTGAAGTTATGCTTAAAGGTAATTAATACATAAATACCAATTGATCAAATACCGGGATATTTTTATATATTGATGAAGGAGTGAACTTTTTGTGGACTCTATACACCATTTTGTGTTATGATAAATTAACAGTGTTTAATCCGTGGAAATAATAATTTAAAATATTCACTTAAGAGCCTGAGGCAGAAGAATTACCAGTAGTTTCAGGCTAGGGTAGGCTATACAGTGATTTCCAGGCCAATCTGACTACAGAAGAAACCTATTTTATAGAAAACAAAGAACAGCAAAACTCTAAATATAAATTTATTCAGAAGAAAGTACTCATTACAGAATTAGTTCTAACAGCTTTAAATAAAATGATTTTAATACATGGTTGGATGTAAACTTTTGCATGACAACCAAAGTAATAGTGACATCTGAAATAATATGATTATATGAGAATAGAGTTGTTTTTCCACTGTGCAGTTGTGGAAACTGAGGCTCTGAATGGTTAAATGTGTTACCTGGATTACACTGTTTAGAGTGATATCTACAATCTAAGTTACGTGGTTCCAGATCCTATGCTCTACTTCCAGAGTGACATTTGCTGCAAGGGCTCCAAAGAGCGAAGAGAGCATTCTCCAACTCAGTTACGTTTCCCCGTGTGAGGCAATCTCAACTCTCTT
Organism: Eospalax fontanierii; assembly: GCA_035773235.1. Taxonomy (NCBI): domain Eukaryota; kingdom Metazoa; phylum Chordata; class Mammalia; order Rodentia; family Spalacidae; genus Eospalax; species Eospalax fontanierii. Next base: position 22,393,592 of record CM069526.1, read on the forward strand.
CAAATGTTCTTCTCAGCACACCTACTTTCTTGTTCTACATTGAAAGCAATGTTCTTTTCAATTTTAGGCATTATGTATTGTATTTGAACTGTGGAAATGAACCCACCAACACCATCCTTTGCCAAGTGTTTTCCTCTTGGTACAACACATGTGGCAGAAGTAAGTATTGCTTTATTTTAATTGCTGCCTAAGTATATTTTGCTGACTTCTTGTTAATTTTTTCAACACTCAGTTAAGACTAATTTGAAGAGAGCGAAGTAACTTACATATTTAAAAATCATATTTCTACTCAAAAATCATCCTCCAAATGAAACTGAAGAAGACTCGCAGAGTCCTTGTTGAAGGAGGTAGCCCAGGCTATCTGATAATGTTGGATTGGGTCATAATCCTAGAGGTGACAGTAACAGTGGAGTAAAGAAGGTGAACTTATCAGTTTCTAAGAAGAATGAAAGAAGCTTCCAGAATGTCTCCCATCATGATGGCATAGTTGCACACACCTTTAGTGCCAGCATTCAGGAGGCAGAGGCAGGCAATCTCTGTGAGATGGAGGACAGTCTGATGTACATAGCAAGTTCCAGGCCAACTGAATGGATGTATCTGTGAAAGCCTATTTTTAATTTGTGAGAAGATTAAAATCTAAAGGTGTACCAAAGCAAGAAACAATGGTTGAATGTTTGTGCTTAGGTGTATTAAATCTGAGATAACTATATTATATTGTTTGCCACATGAGAATGGAGTATAGTTGTAAAGTCTAGTGAATTTTCAACCCTTCCATATGGTTCTTCAAGGTAACAGGTGGCCTTGTGTAGATGAGCGCAAATGCATCCTCATGACCATTTGTATACAGTGGCGAGCTGATATTTGAAGGTGTTTTGGGGGTCTTTGAAACGTTTCACCGAGATGCCCTTTAATCCTCTTGGTTGTTAGGAGCCCTTATGGCATCCGAGGCTACCACCTGAAACAACAAACAAAACTGAAAGTCTGGCCATGGCATATCTGCCTATAGCTCTCGCTCTGACCCACGTTCTGGCTGAGACAGAAGACAGTCTAGAGGTCATCAGCATCATTCATTCTGGCCATTACAAGGGATGTCACACTTCACCTTCTGCAGGGGGGATATTTCAAAATGTCCTGAAGCACTTTCATGTCCACTCTCTAGATTCATGCCTAAATTCCCTTCCTTTTTCTGTACTATGAGTGCACAGGAGCTTCCAGAAACCATCTGTGCTTATGGAGGCTGTATGAGATTCAAATGAATTATCTTTGAATTGTTCTCCTAGATTTAGCCCTCACATACTTTTAGCCCACTACTTAGATACCATCTTATTGGGCATGGTATTTCTTCAGGGGAAATGAATTTTTTTCTAAGCCAGTAGCCATAGAAATGAGAACTAGATTTTATTGTTCTGAGATTCTTTCAAATTTAATGCTTATTTTAAATATCATATTCTATCATGTTTTTGACCAAGAATGAGGAGGGAGGACATGTATACCTTTTTTCTTTATATCTTCCTGCTGTCTGTTTTTATCCAGAGCCTGCTAAACTGGCTTTTTTCTTCCATTTACTCTCAGCTAGATAGTGAGAACTTGCTTGTGTTATAACCTCTGTATTTCTAATCCATGAATTCTAGTAAGATTCTATTTTTAAACTATGAGTTTTATTCTATGTAAAAGTAGTTTCTGGAATTTGAAAATTCAGTTTCTTTTCTGATCATTTCTGCCCTTCAAAACTAATGTACGTTTATGCACTCTAAAAATGTCAGATTTGAGAATTGATGAAAACTGTGGCTTCTTCTTTTCTCTTGGATTTCTCGTCTTAACAATATAAATCATTCACAAAGCAGCCAAACCCTTAAGAATTGAGTAAAATGCCATAATGTAGGAGATAAATAGAGAACTGCTTCTATTTGTATCATCTACCTGTCATCTTTCTATCCTTACTGTATGTAAATGGTGAATATTATGTATGTGTTCTCCCTGGTGTGTGTGTGGAGTGCACTGATGGCTAATTTTTTTTAAATGTCTAAAAGTTTATTTGTTTGTGGATTAGAATGAAACAATCAGAGAAAAAGAGAGAGAATTAAAATATAAGAAAGAGAAACAGATTAATTTAAAATTGAGATTATCAAAAACTCAAGGGAGATTGGACATAGAACCAAGGACTTCTGACAAGAGGATGGAGGGGTTCTCCTTTGTAAAACAGAGAAATGGTGATGTGCTACCACATTGTAGATGAACTGGACAGGTCTTTGAGAATTCATGCTTTAATAGTTCTTGCTGAGTCTGGGTAGGCAAGGACTTAGGTATATGTGGTAACCATGGAAAACTGCAGTTGTGTCTTGGTAACAGTGTCTATAATAGGCAAGGAGTTAGAGATGGGGAGAGAAGGAACTGCAGCTATGTCCTGACTGCTGTACCTCCTGGTGGTCAATGTTTACCTGTGGCGAAATATTCTTGAATCTGCTGTTAGCGTTTTCCTTCTGTATCAGAAATCAAAGAACCAAGAAATGTTCCCAGTAATCACAAGTGTACAGAGATGAGGCATTTACAACCCTCAAAGGCCTTGACTTTACTGTAATACTATCTACAGCATAATTTAAACAGACAAACAGAAAGACAGAAACACAACACACACACACACACACACACACACACACACACAGACTTTTCAAAAAGATCACAGGAAAAAGTGCCTAAAAGTGAGAGTTGGTCTACCATGATTTGGGAGGGATAAAGGGCCAACTTACCTCTTGAGTATGCCACTACCCCTTTTTTTGAGGCAGGGTTTGCCTGTAACCTCAGCTGGCCTGGAACTCATCATGTAGACCCGACTGTCCTTGAACTCAGAGAGCTGTTTAACCCTGTCTCTGGAGTTCTGAGATTAAAGGTATGTCCCACTACACCTGGCCTGCACCTACCCCTTAATTGTCAAAGGAGTTTAAAAACCACAACTCAAACTCTAGCATTCATCTTTGGGTCAAACCACTGAAAGCTTTCTCTGTGGACTGTGCTACTCTTTGCTTTGATTTGTTGACTACACCTCTGTTTAAACTATTTGTTCCTATTGGGAAATTCTGTTTTGAAAGGATAAGATCTGTGAGCCATGCCAGCCCATTGGCACCTTGGAACATTATCTTGTAATGAAACATATGATAAGATCATCAATGTGAAAGAGAGGCTAGGAGGAAGGGGAAAGGGAACTGAAGGGTATGAAGTATTAGTTTGCAGGTGCTATTAGGATTCTGTTATTCTAGATTTTGTCATTCTTTGGTGCATAGAACAGGTACTTTCTAGTTAGCTAGAACTGAAAAAATGATCTTCAAATTCCTCCGAATCCAAATGACATCATGTGTCTTTGCAGATTTGGACGTCTTCTTGTTGGGGCACATTCTCTCTCTAGTCTTTTTTATTTTATTCTGGTTTTGTGCATTTCATGTAATAGATCTTAAATTGAGATCCATTCCCCAGCGCCCCATAAATTCCTAAAACCAGATTTCAGGTAATCTGAGATATATGTTAAAACTTATCAATCAAGCATTTGTATGCAGATGAAACTTAATGCAAGTTCATCCACTGGAGTCTATTCAGCATATCCAGAGTCACTTCCTTAAAGAAGATCAACTCTTCCTCACTCCACAGTAGTCATTCTCTAGGGTTGGGGCCTGCTGCCCTTTTCCTCTATGCTACGCTCAGATTTTGTCCGATTGAGTTGGTATGGGTCATGTGCATGCTGTCACCATTGTTGAAAGTTCATAAACAAGATTCCAGAGGCCTGAAAGCCTCTGTTTCCTTATGTTTATGCAAAAACTCTGGCTTTTATAGTCTTTTCACTCCTTATGCTGCCACGGTCCCTGAGTAGTAAGGTAGGTGAGGTTTGAGTATAGTATAGTATATTATCTAGGGTTTGAGTATAGTATAGTATATTATCTAGGGTTTGAGTATAGTATAGTATAGTATATTATCTAGGGTTTGAGTATAGTATAGTATAGTATATTATCTAGGGTTTGAGTATAGTATAGTATATTATCTAGGGTTTGAGTATAGTATAGTATATTATCTAGGGTTTGAGTATAGTATAGTATAGTATATTATCTAGGGTTTGAGTATAGTATAGTATATTATCTAGGGTTTGAGTATAGTATAGTATAGTATATTATCTAGGGTTTGAGTATAGTATAGTATATTATCTAGGGTTTGAGTATAGTATAGTATATTATCTAGGGACACACATTCTACAATAGTCTCTTATTCTATAATACTTAGCCAGTTGTGGCCTTCTGTGTCTCCCACACTCTTTTGTATGAGAAAACATCGCTGTTGATTGTTGAGGACTGTATTAGTCTCTCTAACCCCTGTTGTCTGTCACCGGCACCCTGTTCCCCTGTGTTCCATGAGGCTTAGGTGTAGAGGTTCCACTGTCGATGTGTCACTTAAAGCTGGGCATCTCTCAGATATATATTCTTTGTGTTAGAACAGTTGTAGAACTCTTCAGTGGCCTCTATCTCTTACAAAAATAATCTTCGATGAGTGGTATATTGCATACTCGTCTGTAAATATAAGGTCCTAGAGACTTCCAGAATAACACAGGCTGTTGCCAAAGCCTTTGATTACTTCCCAGAGCTTGAAGACAAGACCAGATTTCTGAACATCAGACATACTTTGGACACAGGTCTTGGAGCCCTGGAGCTAGAACTGACTTGGAAACCTTTTCCTGGAAGACTAGCTTCCAGAGTTCTGGAGTATACTATGCAAGCTGCTAAGAAAGAAAAATCATTCAATGGTCCAGCCTATTGTAAAGCCCAATAACCACAATGACTGGCACAGCATCTTATCTCTATTGGTGCAATAGTGGCTATTTTATCTAAAGGGTTAATCATTAGCAACAGATAGAAGTGAAGAATATTGTAAATACTGTAAACTTCAATCAGAGCAACATTTACCATTCTAATCCTTTCTTCAGATTTTCCTTTACTCTGAAATGTGCTAAAAGAAAGTGAAGGAAAGTTAATCTAATGAACTTTAATTGGTTTATTATAATAATTTTACTGATTACAAAAATGTGCACGGGATCACACATGAGGACAGATGAGAGATCTACCATTGGTCAAGCTGGCATGGGGCTCTGAAGCCACTGCGAATGAGCTGCCTCTCCCCCTGGTTCTCCCCAGGGTACTTAGGAACTAGCAGTGCACACACTGTGGATTCCTATGTGTACCTTTTCTGGCGATGACACAAATATGGAATCTTGATTCTTTACCTAAATTATTTAAGAATTCAAAGTTCAGTTTCTTAGGTTTTTGAAACTGGGAACAGTTTCCCAATTTTAAACATGGGAATACAGGGAACCAGAGTGATGTGGTAGCGTCTGAGCTGGAACTTGAATTTTCATTTCATGTTTTCTATCTTGATTCCTTTTCTAGTGCAGTAGCCTGCTCAAAAAGCAAGGGGCACTTGCAGGAGACATTCTTTGCCGTCACATTGAAGAAGCCATGTTTAGGCTTCAGAAGAGGCATACATGTGCCAGTTCCTTGCCTTACTAGCCCTGATGCATTTGGTTCAATTTGTTCAGTGTATTCCTCCATTAGTTTTTTCCTATGGTAGGACTGACCAATTTATCCCTGCTTAAAATTTAATCAGACGTTTCACTGCTCATCAACATTTTAACGGGACCATTTAGAGTCCCGAAACTCCACACATCTCTGCTTAATTACTGCTCGCTGACAGATGTCACTTTCCTCGTCCTCTCTTCCCTCTCTCCTTCAGTTGCCCAGACTTGGAGGAGAAGCTGCAGCTTGTGGGTGGTTTTGATGTTCTTGGAAGGCTTTGTTCATACATCTGGGGTCACTGGATGATGTATTTGGTTAGAATAAGTAGGAAAACAGGACTCTGCTCTACATGGTTTTCATTTTTCTAGCAGGCTAGCTTCAATATGTTTATATGTACATAGAAAAGTTTAAGAGAGCACATGAAAAAGCACACTTTTCCCAGCATAATAAATAAACCATAAAGAAGAAACAAAATCAGAGACTGACAGAGAGTCAGCAGCCCTGTGTTTCTGTCTGGTCGGAGTCAGTTTGAAGTTAAAGGCGATATCTGGTACCTTGTCAAATTGGTTTTTCTTTCAGTGTGGAAGGAGCTTGGGAAGGATGACTGGGATTCCTTCTCTGCCATCACTCTCTTCCCCTTTCACAGCTACTCTCTGCTCATCCTTGTTCCTTTCTGAACTGTAAAATTGGAACTGCAAGAGGAATGTTGCACTTCCATTGCCAACACTCCTTTCATGATGTAGCACGGTGAAGGGAGACTGCTTTCGGAGCTGGAGGAGCTGTGACAGATGACACATATTCTTGGCATGCAACATGAGCTGAATTTTTTGGTATTATCAAATCCTGGCTTTCTCTAATCCTGAACACCACTCACATATATACATATAAAGGCTGTTTTCATGGATACTGTAAATATTGTTTCATGAAGGCTTTAAGCATGAAAAGTTCCTTTAAAATGAAATGTTAATCTCTCATGGTTTTCTCTTTGAAATAGCTTCATAAAGAGCGGGTCCTGTGCAATGCTTTGAAAGTGTGGATAGATTCCAGATAACTAATTGGCATTCTTGGTTTGAACAAAATGGGATTTCCACAGGCTGCTTCAAATCTATTGCACCAGCTATTTAGTGACACAATAATGCCGCATAGCAAACAATCATAACGTTTTATGGGCATACGACAGTAAATGTGTCTGTGAGCCTCAGCTGTTCTGACCTGGCTCAGGTAATCTCAGCTGGGTTTGCTCAGCCACCTACAGTCAGCTGCAGCTTGTGGGTGGTTTTGATGTTCTTGGAAGGCTTTGTTCATACATCTGGGGTCACTGGATGATGTATTTGGTTAGAATAAGTAGGAAAACAGGACTCTGCTCTACATGGTTTTCATTTTTCTAGCAGGCTAGCTTCAATATGTTTATATGTACATAGAAAAGTTTAAGAGAGCACATGAAAAAGCACACTTTTCCCAGCATCTTATTGATTCATGGCCATGCAGACTCTGCCAAACGTAGCAATATCCAGAGTTAGAGTGATTGCACACTATACAAAGGATGGTTGTAGATAGAGGGAAAGGTGAAAAATGTGCAGTACAAATACTATGAGTCCATGATACCTAAGGATGAAAGAATGAATGCTTTCTACCCAATATTAAGGACAAAGAATGATATCTTTATTCTAATAATGCTTCTTCAGCAATGTTTTAGGAACTTTGCCAGCGTAATATGGCAAGAAAAAATTTTAAGGAAAATATATTGGAAAAGAAGAAGTAACTTATCCAAGCGCAGATGTCTTTAATCCCAGCACTTGGGAGGCAGAGGCAAGTGGATTTCTGCAAGTTCAAGGCTGATCTGATCTACATAGCATTCCAGGTCACTGGGGCTATAGGGAAGCCCTTGTCTCAAAAAAAGCAAAACAAACAAACAAACAAACAAACAAACAAAAAACAAACACAGAAAAGAAGTAACTCTAAAGTAACTCTATTGTTTTTTTCTTCACAGAGAACAGTATCAAATACATAAAGACTTTGAAAGATCATACTAGTGATGTTCCAACTGGTAAATAGATTTGTCAAAGTCACAGAATGTAAGATAAACATGCTGAGATTGATTACATCTTTCCATGCTGCACCTAGAATTTGAAATTAAATAAAAATATTCAGATTCAAGTTTAGATATGTAAGGTCTTGGTACAGAAACAAAAAAGATCACTGAGAATGAGGGGATCTATGTAGAAGGAGACTTATATGAAGCTCTTAGATCGAAAACTCAATGCCAGGTAGTTATGGTGGCTTACCTTTAATTCTAGCCTTAGAAAGTGAAGAGAGGGGGTCCCAGGAACAAGCTGGCTGACTGGAATAGCCATATCAATAACTGTGAGTTTTACTGAGAGATCCAGCCTCAATGAATTTATTGAAAGAGTGGTGAAGGGTGACTCCAAAAGTCAAACTACACATACATGTGCCTACATATGAGCACACACATATGCATACCACACACACATGAGAAATGGGAAAAAATTTTACAGGGAATTGCAAATGACTTGTAATACACAAAAATGGCTTTGTATGAAAGGAAGTTGGAGGACTTAAAGTATCTGATTTTATAATTAATTGTAAAGCAAACAGTGAGTGCGCTTAACTGTTGAATCATCTCCCCATGCCCATGACCATATTTTCTTAAGTGACTTTTGGATTAACATAAAATTTATAAATATTTAAGAACTACCATGTGATGTTTTGAGTAATGTATACAAACAATGGTCAACTCAGGGTAATTAACATATCCATCATTATAAACTTTTTTTATTTTTTATGTACATTCAAAATTCTTCTAAATTAAAAAAATCATTTTTAACTTATTATGTTTTAAATTTTTATTACATTTGTTGGCATTTCACACAGAACTTCTCAATCAATAGTAATCATTGTATAACCCCTTCCCCACTGGCATCCTCCCATAGCCCTTCCACACTGGAATTCATACATTCTGTCATTTGTGTTAAGGTCTATTGTGTCAAGTTAGTTTCCCCAGACATTCCTCAGTGCAAGTTCTATTAAGGTCTATTCAGCCAATCTAGAGTCCTGAACTTTAGGAAGATCAGCTCTTCCTCACCTATCAGGAATCAGTTGCCAATATTTCTTCATCTAACCTTGGGGTCTACTGTCCATTGCCCAATTATATGCTGGCTTTTTGTCTGCTTGAGTTTACATGGGTCTTGGGTCATTGCTATAGGTTCATATGAGCAAGGTCCCAGGAGCTTGTAGGACTCTATTTCCATATGGTCAGGTACCTCCTCCATGGTTCTTACAGTCTTTCTGCTCCATTATCTACAATGGTTCCTGAGCACTGGGTGAGTAGGTTTTAATACAGGATTACTATCCAAGGACAAGCATTCTGCAGACTCTTAATCTGTGCTCTGTGACCGTTGGTGACCTTTTGCATTCTTGGCCCTCTGTAGCGTGAGGGACCTTCATTAATGAGAGTTGAGAGATTCATTAGTATTCTCTTTACCTCTTGTTCTATGTTTCTTGAGCCTTAGGTTTAGAGGTTGCATTATCGATGTACCACTTAGGTTTGTGCAATTCTGTGTATGACCAGTTGTGATACTCTGTAATAGTTGCCTGCTGTTGCAAAAGAAGCTTCTTTGATAAATAATAACTAGGATATCTTTTCGTAAACATAAGGATATACATTTTTCACATAGAAGAAATTACAATAGTCTAGAGATCTGAGAGCCTTGAGGTTTTCTCTAAGATCTACGACCTCTCCGGTCATGTGAATTTGGCTATGTTTACAGTACCACACATGAGTTTCCTCTCACTGAGTGGGCTTTATTCTAATCATGTAATCATTGATTGCCCCCAAGACAAAACTCCACTATTGCACCAATGAAGAGTGCTGTGTCACTCACTGATATGGTTATTTGGTTGTGAAGCTGGTATTGGTGCTACAACCCTTAGCACCTGAAGTGTTTTTTTCCAAAGCTATACAAGATAACCTTCAGGGAATTGGCTTCCAAGTCAGTTCCTAGTCCACTGCTCAAAGTCCTGTATCTGAAGTATATTTTGTCTTAAGCAATCGAGTCTTTCCTTCAAGTTCTTGGAGGCAATCAAGGTCTGTGACAATAGCCTGTGTAATTTGGGGAGTCTCTTGGACTATCCTAGCCAACAACTTAAAGAAAGGTTTTTTCTTTCTGGCACTATTTCGTATTATATAGCCTCCAGCTATACACATGGACTCATGTGGAGATATATGTGTAATTTGTTATTAGGTTTTTGGAGTAGTATGATTTCCTCTTTTTTTATATTAGTTTGGCATTATTTATTCTCTCTCTCTCTCTCTCTCTCCCTTTCTCAATCCCTATCCCATTTAAAGTGTCCCAGTTTTTGCCTTATCCCTTGATAATACCAGTCTCCTATGGTCTCACCTGTCTTGAGCTCCTTCGTCCCTTTTGTCCCAAATTCTTTGTACAGCCCTCCCTCCCCCTTCCATTTATATACCACCATTTTATTCACGTCTCCCTCAGTAACACCTGTCTTCTACTGTTTTTCTTCTGTCAGGTACCTTCTTTCCTTTAACCTCTAACTTTAATTTCCAATATCCTGGTTCCTGCACTTACATCAGGATACACATACACACTAATGTATAAGGATTTGGGGATAGAATCCACATATAAGGGAAAACGTACACTGTTTTCTGCATCTGTGTTACTTCACTTAGTGTAACGGTTTCTAGCTTCATCCAGTTATCTGCAAATTTCATTGTGTAAATGCATCACATTTTCCGTATCCACTCATCAGTTGAAGGAAACTTAGGTTGCTTCCATTTCTTAGCTACTATGAAAAGAACAATCACAAACACACAAATAATGAGTCATATTTTAATATGCCAATGAGTGGTAAAACTAGGTCAAATGGTAAGTTCATTTTGAGTTCTCCACACTGCTTTCCGTAGGGTTGTACGAGTTTGCACTTCTACCAGCACTGAATGAGGGCTCCCCTTTCCCTACATCCTCTCTAGCATTTGGTATCATTTGGTATCCTTTGTTCCCATGAACTTAGCCAGTCTGATTTTAGTAAGATGAAATCTTAAAGTGGTTTTAATTTGAAAGTCCCTAATTACTAACTATTTTGAACACACTTTAAGATGTTTCTTAGACATCTTTATTTCTTCTTTTGAGAAATCTGTGGCTAGATCCTTCACCCATATTTTAATTAGGGTCTCTTGTTGTCTTGATTACTTATTTTTTTGAGTTCTTTATATATTTCTGATGTTAAACATATGTCAGATGTGTTGCTGGTGAAGAGTTTCTCCAAATCTATGGGTTTTCTCTTCACTTCTTTTGTTGTTTCTTTTGCTGTATGGAAGCTTTTTAGCTTAACGAAGTCCCACTTTTTGATTCTTGAACTTAATTCCTGAACAATTGATGTCTGAGTGAGAAAGTCCTTTTCTACACCAATGTCTTGTAAGTTAATTCCAGTGTTTTCTTCTAACAGTTTCAGAGTTTCAGTTTTCATATTGATTCATTTGGAGTTGACTTTTGTACAATGTGAAAGAAGGTTCTACTTTTATTCTTCTACAGGTGGAGATCTAGTGTTGCTAACACCATTTGCTGAAGATGCTGTTTTCCCTGTAGTGAGTGTTCCTGGCCCTTTTATCAAATATTAAATGGCTAAAATTGCATTTACTCAAGTTTGGGTCTTCAATTATAGCCTACAGATTCCATTGTTCTACATGTCTACATTTTTGTGTTAGTACCATGCTGTTTTTTGACTATAGATCTATAATATAGTTTGAAATCTGGTTTAGTAATCCCCCCAGCATTGCTCTTTGTGCTTAGGGTTGCTTTAGCTGTGAAGTGGCAGGTTACAAAGTTAATCTACAAATTTACTAGCCTTTCTATATACTAAGACCAAATAATTGGAGAAATAGTACATGGAAACTCTCCCATTCATAATTGTCTCAAAAATATTTTGGAATAAACCTAACCAAAGACATTAAAAATCTCTACAATGAAAAGTTTAAATCTTTAAAGAAAAAGATTGAGGAAGACACTAGAAGATGGAAGGACCTTTCATGCTCATGGGGTATAAGAATTAATATTGTGAAAATGACCATCCTACGAGAAACCATTTATACATTGAATACAACACCAATCAAAATCCCCATGATATTCTTCACAGAATTATAAAAAAATCCTAATATCCAAATGCAGACTCAAGAGGATCCCAGATATTTTTATTTTTAATTGAGCTTCTTTACATCTCATACAACAGTTCTTAATCAAATTAAACTGCTTCTCCCCACCAGAGTCATTCATTCTACCATACATGTTAAATCCTATCCTGTCAGTCATTTGTACCCAAGTCTTCAGCTATATGTTCATCCACTAAAGCCTCGTTATCCTATCTCAAGATCTTAAGTAAGTTCTACTCTCTCTCCCAGTAGTAATCAGTTTCCATCACTTCTCAGGCTAAGGCTGGCTGGGCTCCCGTTTCTCTCGCTCCACTCTGGGCCTTGGTCTTATTGAATGGATGTAGGTCTTGTGCTTGATACCATCATTGCCACAAGTTCACAAGTGCAAGCTTCCAGTGGTGTGAAAGTCTCTGTTTCCTTACGTTTGTGGATACGTCTTTGCTCTTACAGTCTTTCCCCCCCGTCTTATAGTCATCCCTGAGCTATGAATGCATGAAGGTTAATATAAGAGTTCTATCTAGGGACACATACTCTGAAGTCTCTTAGTCCTCTAAAATTTATCCTATTGCTCCCGCATAACTCTTACTGTTGTCTGATATCTACTGTTCTACTCTCAACTTCTATGAGATTAATGGCTTTAGATTCTACATATAAGAAAGGTCATATGCTATTTGCCTTTCTGTGGTCAATTTAATTTGCATAATGTAATGTCCACCCATTCTATTTCATATGTCATAGGATTTCATGTCTTTTTATGCCCAGTACTACTCTACGGTTTATGTATGTCCCATGTTCTTCCTCCATTTGTCCATTGATAGACATTTGTGCTGATTCTACATCCTGGCTATTGTGACTAATACTACAATGAGCAAGAAAGTACAGGAATATCTTAAATGTGATGATTTCATTTCCTTTGTGGAGTACAGTTTTATGGATGGGTAGGCACTTGATTCCTGAAACAGAAACTATTTTGTGGTTACTATCTCAGGTTAGATTGATGTCTAACAATAAGAATGTGGAGCAGAGTGACACTCCACATTCCAGCAAGCACTGAGGATGATACCTTAGTCACACAAGAGAGCCCTGGGAAGAGCAGTCCCACCATCTAGCCACCACAAAGTCCCTAGGCTACATGGGTAAGAATGGAAGAGTGGGTTGAAACTTCACAGTGGTTACAGGGTGCTACCTGGCAGAATGCTGCGCATACTCGCTGGGCTCTGAAGCCCATATTGATCATTGGCAGATGTCACTATGTGGTTCCATGTGGAAGGGGAGGTGAGGCTTCAAACTTGTCATCACTTGGACACCAAAATTATAATCAAACTCTTCATTACATATGTAGCAATAATTCAATAAGGAAAGGATAGTATTTTTAACAAATAATATGGGGTTAACTGAATTAGCCTTTACCATATTCTGACTTATACAAATACAATGAAACATGGATCAATCAAAAAAAATTTAGAGAAGAAGTAAGTTCAAGAGATGTTTTGTAGAATAGTTGGACAATGGTACAGTGGTGGCAATTGTGAATCACAATTCAATTCCTCAAGCTTGCTAAGAGTGTAGACTTTAGGTAGTTTCACCATGGAAAATTTAATTGTAATACATATGTTAGACAGCTCACCATAGTCTTCTAAAATGTATACATATTTTAAATCTGTTATAGATGAGAAATATAAACAGCATTTATCTAATAAATAAAGAATGAATATTATATGTAATAACTAAACCAATCAAAATTCTATGGAAAGCATGATCAAAAAAATCTTTATTGTCTTGAGTTTGAATACCCAACACACAAATCACAAAAGATTTATAGGGAGGAATGCAATAGAGATAAGAGAGGGTGAAAATAATTAGAATGTATTATATACTTGTATGAAATTGTCAAAGAACAAATCTAATTAATAAAAAAAATAAGAATTTATATTTTGCTAGCAATATGACAACCTCATTAGTTGGCAGAAAAAGTGTACTTCATCACAAATAGAGGTAGATATAAAACAATCCCGCATTTCTCTACAGAGATTTGACTCTGATCATCATTACAAAGATTTTTTTTCAGAAGTGTAAAATAAAGTAACATGTAGCAGATTGACATACTGGAATATAATTATATAGATATAATTTTGATTAAAAGTACCTTTTTCTAGATTAATAAGTATATAGAAAAAGAATAAGTAATCTCATCAAACAAAATTAACCAAGTATAGTGGTGCATATCTTCAGTCTTAGCACTTCAGTGTCAACACTGTGAGATCAGAGGTCAGCCTCCTCCACATAGTTCTAGTTCAGCTGGGGTTACAGTTGTCTCTGACTCAAAAAGCCAAAAACAAAGAAAGAAAGAAAGAAAGAAAGAAACAAACAAACAAAGAAAGAAAGAAACAAAGAAAGAAAGAAAGAAAGAAAGAAAGAAAGAAAGAAAGAAAGAAACAAAGAAAAACTAAAGAATTGCACTTTGAAAGATATAGTTAAGAAAGTGAAAAAAAAATAATGGATGGGAGGTAGCTCAACTGGTTAAGTGCTTACTACACAAGACAGCTCAGACCCTCCCCATCCACATAAAACTAGGTGTGTTGCCATGAGCCTTCAATCCTAGTGTTTAGGGGATCAAAAACAGGAGAAGCCTTTGAGCTTGCTGGACATCTATTCTTGCTGAATTAATAGGCTTCAGGTTAAGGGAGAGATCCTGTCTCAAAAAATAAGGTGAAGAACAGATGAGGAAGGTACAAATGTTAACCTCCTGCATCCGTATGCATTTGTGTAAACATGCCAAAGCACTTGCACTACAAGTGCACACACCCACATAAACAGTACATATGCATACTCCACACACAATAAAAAGGAGAAAGTAAAACAGAAAATGAAAAAGAAAAACAAGTCAAAGATGTAGGAAAAGTATTAAGCAAAACAAAAGCAAATCTGAGCCAGAAATCATAGGGCATGTATTTAAAGGACTCCATAACTAATCACAAAGATAGATGTACATCTGTGTTTATTGTAGTTTTATTTGTGGTAGCAAGGATTGGGAAGTAGCTTAAATGTCTATCAGCAGATGAATAAGAGAAATATGGTACATATACAAGATGGAAGTTTATTCAACTGTAAAGAAAAATGAAATTATGAAATTTTCAGGACAATGGATGCATCTAGAAAGTTAAATACCCAAAGTCAGAAAGACTTTCATAAGCAGTTTCTAAATGTTCATTGCATACATCAGGAAATGAGGCACAGAGAGATTTAACAACTTGTTCAAATAATAAAGTGTGCCATGTGGTAAGTTTGATTAAATTGAGGGCTTCTGACTCTTATGTTAATTCTCTTACCACTAAATCACCACAGTACTTCTAGTCTAATAAAATGTAGCCACCAATGAATATGCCATGTACAGAATGGAGAGATTTTCCCTGAATGAAAGTCATATCAGGGCCCTATAATTCTTTTGCCATGTGTTGATTCTAGCAAATTATTTGTGGTGTTCAAAGGAAGCCACATTTGCAGACTCAAAGCATTACATTAGTTGGGAAATGGTAGGAAGTGAGTGGGTGGGGAGTGGAATAGCTCCTGGTAGTAAAACAGAATGGCAGCCTCGTAGAATTTGATTCTGTTTTCAATATTTTATAACAAGTTCACTTTAGTCCAAATGAATGGTGGCCCATATGGTTCCAGGATGAATTCCTTTCATAAAGGTTCTTACTCTTTAAGAAATATGGACACAGCCATAAAAACAATTCTGTCTTTTACTTCATTGCCTCTTCTTTCAGCTGGTAATAAATTGTTGGCTGAGCCTCAGTAGGCACATAATAGGGAGTGGGAAAACCTTCCATCAAAGAGTAGATTTATCTGTGAGTAGTCTGAGAAACCTTTCTTTATGCAGTAAATACTAGAGAGGGGAGATACGGACCAAAAAGGAGTGACTTGACTATAAAGAGGCATCTGTCAGGGTGGCAGTAAATATAAACCTTCAAAACCAGAGAATTTTATAAACCACAGTTAAGTTTTTAAATTGCTTAATATGCTCTTTTTGATCAGATCTATCTCATTCTTTATCTTGTAAATAAATGTATTTCATAATTCTCTAGAGAGTTTGTCCACAAGACTTCCCTGTATCATATACAGTTTTATTGTTATGTAATATTGAAATGTTCAGGTAATGTGATTTCCTTTACTACTTTAACAGAGTTCTGTTTATTCCATTTTCTTGGTAGCTGATACATGGCAGGCTATTATCTACATTGGTGGAGAACTTACAAGGTTATTGTTGGGTGTATTTTTGCAAAATGCTGAATACATAGAAGAGAGACTCTAATTATTTACTGATTGCCTTCTGAAAGGTTCTTGGTTTCATTTTGTGACCGTTTAAAAATTATTTTATTTTACATGTATGCAGCTATTACCTGCATGTATGTAATTGTACCCATGTCATAAAATGCCCATGGAGGTCAGGAGAAGGTGTCAGATCCCTTGGAACAGGAATTACAGAAAGTTGTTAGTTGCCTTGTGGGTGTTGGGATTCAAACTCCGTCTTCTGCAAGAACAGCCTGTGCTTTTAACCACTGAGCTGAGCTATCTCTCCAGGCCCCAAGGAATTGCTTTTAAAACGTTAGTTTCCTTGAGCTCTTTATTTTAGTTTTATATCATTTTCCGTGTCCTGAATCTTGTTGGTATATCCTTTACTCCATGAAGAGATTTTATGGAGAGTTATAGAAAAGGTCCCAGGGGGATAAGCAAGCACTTTGGTGGATTTTGTGTTATATCTTTAAGGTCTGTTGATTTTTTTCTAGAAGGACAAGATCAAGGTACAGACTCTCAAGGAAAATGGAGTTATTTCACTGAGAGTTTTATCCTGTTTCATTATTTGTGCTACACTTTATTTAATCAGAAAACACAATTGTGGACTATCAGTGCATTTTTTACAAACATCATATTAACTGGATATGATAAGAAATAATTTGAGGTTGGTGTGACTAGGGAGGTTTGGACTGCAAAGTGAGTTATGCACTTACGCCTCCATTCACCCATCTTAAATACCCCTTGAATTTCCCGATTAAAATTGGCAACATTCATCTTCATATCCAGCAATGCATTGATTTATTGACTACTGGGTGGAATCTTTAGGCTGACAAGTTAAAAAAAACGCAAAACACCACAATTATTGGGAGCTAGATAGATAGCTCAGTGGTTAAAGGTACTTGACATAGAAGCATGACACTGGAATTCAGTTCCCAGAACCTACAATGCAAGGAGAGGATCCGTACCCAAAAGCTGTCCTCTGACCTCCACATGTGCACCGTGTCATGCATATGCCAACAGTCAGACACAGTGGATAATTACACACTCACACACACACACACATACACACATACTTGCTAACAAACATTAAAAATGTATTGAAAACCTTCTATGTCTTCAGTCTAGATTAATACAAATAAGGCTGGATCACTGTCCTTCTAGAATTCAAATTTATTTAGCACTTACTATGTATCTAATACTCTGGTCAGTAATTTGCTTGCATAATTTCATCTGATCTCACAAAATGAAAAATCATGTATTGTTATCACCTATAATTTATGAATAAGAAAATTGATACTCAAATAGGATAAGTTATTCACCTTATCACAAAACTGGGATTTGTAACCAGACTTTTGAGATTCCAAAGCCCCCATCTGAACCAGGAAGTGTCCTGACTCAGAACTTTGACAGCTCGATTTCCCTCTGTGATTTCATTCAGCTTTGGCATCAGGAAACCTGGATTTTGTTCTCTCTTTATTTCCAGTAATTGAAAATGTACTCAGCATTTGGTTTGCATTCCACAAATGTTAGTGGAGCGTATACATCTTACAGAAGGAATACTTCTGAGTTTGTGCACTGACCTTGGGTGACTTCTTAATTCACTTGATAAACACATAACACATGATAACTAACGCATAGATATTCAGAAGGACAAGGAGGATCAAACAACTAAGTTAATTTTTTTTCTCCCAAACACTAATAGCACAACATTACAATGAAGGTGCTGAATATAGTGGATGATTTTCCTCCTCTCCCAAACAGTACACTTTTATGAAATGAAGGACAAAAGCATTGTGTAGCATTTTCATGAAAGAAAAACATATATCAAAGAGCATAATGGAATTTTTGATAATAGTTTTGCCTTTCTCTGCCAAACCTATCTTGCAACATGCATTCTTGATGAAGGAAAAGATCAAGAAGCTGCAAACAGATCTTTCTATGAGGGGTAAAGCGATTAGGGAGTACAAAAGACAGGAAAGAAAAAGAAGGTTCAACCAACTGGAACAATTACAGCCATTATAAGAAAATCAATAAACTCAAACCTACTCTTAAGGAAAGAAGTCTATTCAAGCATTGTTCCAGGCTATCTGATCATTACATAGGGATCTTAGTTTGCAAGATCAGAGTGGAATTAAACAAAACCACTCACATTAGATTGTAAACAAAGCAGAGGAGAGGCAGCTTTTATGATTGGGCATGGAGGTGACCTTGAAAAATACTCTTATGCAGAAGAACCACAGAGTACTTGAAATGAATGGAATGTAAGGAGAATGGGCTAGAACTCAGATTCAGTCCTTTCATCCAAATGCCTGGATAGTCATGCCAGTCTTATTCACCCCTCAACAATGCTATCTTACATTGGAAGGCAAAAGTCTGCATTAGGCAATATGGAAAGAAATTTTCTTCAAGTGCTCAGCTCTCTCCCTGACTTTACAAGTTCTACTCATCCCTCAAGAGTTATGTCAGTTACTACGTTCTCTAGGGCAGTCTCCCTTGTTCCTTTAGTCAGTAGGGATCTCTACCTTATGGAGGGGCGGGCAGCAGTTATTTAGCTCTGAGCCTTAGCATGTTCAGTTTTTGAACCACTGTGATGTGCTTGCAGCTGTCTCCTTAGATTAAGAGCTACGTCTTATTCATAAATCCGTAGAGAAGCAGATGACCAAAGGGTGTTTTCTGAGGGTGGATAAGGGAAGAGAACATTTGCCTTAATCCAGCACTCACTTGCCAATCTCCACTTATGAAACGAGGTTTCCGTCATTCATTCATACACTGAGAAGCTGCTTCATTTTAAGTAAGACGTGGTATTCAAAGACAAGGCAGAACACCTCCAATCAAGACATCTAAATTAACTGGTTAATTCATTACAAATATTAACTTATATGTCCAATTTCATACCAGATTTGTAAATCACAATTACAAAAAATATCTGGTTTTTCATCCAGTTGCTTTGTGTCAAAGATAAGAAAAGACTGAGAGACTATGTGAGACAGGGAGAGATAAAAGCCATGAAAACAAAAGACAATGTCTAATTCCTCAGCTTCATCCCTCTACGATAAAGGATTTTATTGCCATAGTTGCATGAAAGGGTCTGTGATGGTGAATCTCAGCTGTCAACTTGACTGTTTCTGGAATTAACTGAAATGAGAGAGAGCATCTTGATTGGGTTGTTTGAACTTGGAAGACCCACCCTAAATGTGGGCATTACTTTCTGATGGCAGGCAACATAGGAGGACATGAAGAAGGGAGCTTCTGCTTTATGCCTGCCTGCCTTCTCTCTCATTGGAGAGTTCATCTTGTTGCCATGGCATTCCTCCTTGGATGGTAGAACCAACTTCTTTGGATTCCAACATAGACTAAAGTCTAGCAGATCTCCAGGAATCCTCCAGTCCTTCAGTGTCATTGGAACTGCTGAGACATGCCTCGTGGTCTTAGCAAGTAACAGCTTCTCACTCTCTTCATTGTGGTGCAGCCACTGTTGGACTACTTGCACTCGATCCTGTAAGCCAATCTAATAAATCCATATATGTATATGTATATATATATGTATATATATATATATATATATAGAGAGAGAGAGAGTCATTAAATCAGTTCTGTTTCTTTAGAGCCTGAGGGACTGAAGATAGTGATCACATATTACTGCTAATTTCTCCTTTTTTGTTATTTTATGATGGCTATGTTGGGGAACAGTTTTGTAGAAAGTATGTGTTAACTTTATATTACAGTGACAAAATTTCTAAGACAAACAACTTAAAGGAAGAAATGATTTATTTTTTCGTTATTTCAGAGGTTTTCTTGCATGGTTAGGTGACTCCATTGCTTTCAGGCACATGGGAAGACAGATCATCAAAGTAGAAGGGCATGGCAGAGGATAGCTGCTTACCATGGTGGCATCCAGGACCAGGGAGGAGAGAGAGAGACAGAGAGAGAGAGAGACAGAGAGAGAGAGAATGAGAATGAATTTAACCCTAATGGTCCACTTCCTTCAGATGATTCAAATTTCTTCAGTCTCCACCATCTCGTCATAGTCCATTCAATTCTAAATTCATCTGTAGATTAATCCACTGGTGTGGCTATCAGTGACATGATCTAATCACTCTGCTGTCACATAGCTATCTATCCTTCAACAAACACATGATCCTTTGGGATGACACTACACACACAAACCACAAAAAAAGCCCTTTGGTCAAAAGGAAGACAAATGCAGACAGAAAATTGTATTTGTATAAAGAAATAAATAAAGGGACTTGGAAATATCAAGTATTAAACAATAATGTAAATTTTCTCATTCACCCTAAGAGAGATGCTTTCACATTTCAGTAGCTGCAGATTTGATGTTGCCAGTAGAAGAGCTGGTTTTGTTGTTTGTAGCATCTGTTCATGTGTTTGTTTTCTCAGAGAATGTTGCATTCTTTTAATATGCAGCAGATTTATTATATGTGCTGGAGCAGATGAGCCTAAGGATAGAGATCTTTAAGAGAACATCAAAACATCGCCAGTTTCTCAGTTGCCAGTTACTAAGAACCAAGTACAAAATCTGAGACTGTTAAAAGCACAGTGGCAGCCACTGTTTCCATGAAAAGTCATTACATCAGCTCATGAGTCATGGATGGAAAGGTTACAGTGTGTGTGTGTATGACTATAAAAGAAAATTGATTTAATATTACTTATAAACTGACCACATAGGTCATATATAGCATGTCAGATTTTTGCCCTAAAGCTATATTGGCCAAAAACTTGTCGTACCTTTGATTTTCTGAATCAAGTTATGTAAGTAGCTTTCTTTTCCTGTTTGTACCCCTTTTCCTGTCTCCTTTTCCTAGAACTTTGCTCCAATGGAAAGTCACTCATCTTTTGTCGGTTTTGGTGCAAAGTGAGATACACACTGCTTGCACTCTCTTTTTCTTTCTGCTCTATCCTGTGGTACCAGAAACTTATCTAAAGCACCCCAAACCACAACTTCCAATGCCATGGCTCTTCACGTCCAGGGTTCCAACATCTTGGGTGTTGTCTACTCACCATACTGCCATGTTTCCAGTCTCACTGGGCTCAGGATACTTTCTTGTTGCATCTTTAATTTACATTCTCAGGGCTTCATGCTCTACCCTGTGTGCTGACCTTAGCTCTTTGCTTCTGCAAGCCTTGGCTCTAAACAACAAAGAAGCTTAACTCTTTTGCAGAGCTCTGTGTGGCTCATGATCTGAATTCCAAAACCTGTGCCTTCTCCTTGGAGATTATTATTGTATGTCTATTTCTTCTTGATTATTCTGTAGAAATGGAAATACACCACCTATGGATATATTGTCCTACCACAGACTTCATCATATTGTATGGTTGCTAAGGCTGAATTGCATATTTGCTGATTCATCTGTGATGTGAAGCACAATAATGAAAAAGGCATTTTCTATAATGAACAAACATATAGTTTAGTAAGGGGTGTTCTACATTTATAAGTGATCCTCTATGAGTTACCTGCTTTTAAGGAGGAGTCTTGCAATTCCCTTGATGTTCTTGCTTCCTTTTCCCTCACCCTCTCACCTCAGCACAGGTGTGAGTGAGGAGCGTCTGTGATGTGGATAGGGAAGCAATTTAGCCATTCTTCAGGCTCAGTGATGCCAAGAGCAGTCGGTGTTTCTCATATCTTCCTTTACAGTTGATTTCAAGTTTTTGCTCTTGTATAGTACAAATGGGAGTCATTGGTGTCCACAGACACCTGCTGGGTGCAGAGACGAGCTCCAGATGCTGCTATAATGTGTAGTTCACCCAGGCAGAAATACTCCTTATTAAGACAAAATTTTGCCAGCACTGATGCTTACGTGGCTTCTCCTACTGTGTGGTACCTAAATATCGACTATAATTCTTCCATTGGGGCCACCCAATCCTAGCACATAACATCCCAGGAAGAGTCATCTAATTGAGTCTTTATGAAAACACAAAATAATGTGTTTGACTTGCCAGCTCTTTGTCCTCCTCACCCTGAATTTTCTTTCCAGTATTTGAAATGAGAGTTGTATTGATGCAAGAATGTAGAGTATAGACTAATGACTTCTGTCAAAGTTATTATATAAAAGACACAGTTATCTGTTGAATTAACCCATTTGATTTTCATCATTCTATAATGTAAATACTGTTAGTTTTCATTTTGTTTGTAAGTAAACTCAGGCTTTGTATTGTTAGACTCAAGGTCAAAAGAATAGAAAAATGATGGAATTAAATATTATGGTCCCAGCCTCCATGCCTTTCAAAATGAGGTTGTATGGACTTAGCATATGCTGGAAAACTTAACTGATATTTGGTGCAGTTCTGAATTTGAAGAATTAGTGACTTTTCTAGACAAGGTGTCTCTATCATTTCTTTGTTTATATGTTCCCTACCAAAATTTCGGTTACATAGATTAGGGGTACTTTATAGAGTTTATGGAAAAGTATTAATGATTTTATAAACACACTTCCGAGTTATCTATTGGTATTATCCTTACTGATTCCTATGAAAATAAGTTACATCCATGACAAGATGCCTATTGTTTATTATTCATAACAAAGCTCATCAATTTTCTATTGTTATTGTAACATATCACCAGAAACTTCATGGCTTAAAGTAACGCAAATCTATTATCTTACAAACATTTAGCTCAGAAGTGTAAATAGTTCATACAGAAACAGAATCAAGGTTCCAGCAAAGTGTCTTTTCTTCTAGAGGTATTGGGGGCTCAGGAGAAGGCTCCACTCTCATTCTTCATCACCCAAAGGCTGCCTACATTGCTTAGCTATGAACACTTCCATCTGAAGTCAATACTGGCTGCCAAGTCTGTGTGCATGCTGTATCACTCAAACACTGATTCTTCTATTTCCTTCTTCCTTTTAATAGGTGCTTTTCATTAAATTGGGACCATCTTCATAATCTAGAAAAATATAGTTGCTGAGCCAATTATCAACCCCAATTCTATGTACAAAGTTTAATTCTTCTTTTGCAATTACCAATAGTTTTTTCAGAGATTCTTGGGATTAAGGCCAATGGGGCTGTTATTTGTTTTCCATAAGATCTTATATTCCCTGTTTATCAAGCCTGTCTGATACAAGTGCTCCACCATGTACTTTTAATGTTTATTT
Organism: Eospalax fontanierii; assembly: GCA_035773235.1. Taxonomy (NCBI): domain Eukaryota; kingdom Metazoa; phylum Chordata; class Mammalia; order Rodentia; family Spalacidae; genus Eospalax; species Eospalax fontanierii. The sequence goes on from CM069526.1 coordinate 22,416,730, forward strand.
CCTTTGCTAAAGAATAAAATTCAGTTTATTGCAGACAGCTATCGTCATATCCACGCTTATTATTACCATTTATTATGGCAGTGTTCAGTTTCCAAGTTATGTGATAAACTGAGGTGTCCATCCACAGATTAAGGAATTAAGAAAAGTGACACACACGCATGCACAATGGAGCTCTAAGCAGCCATAAAAATAAAATGATGTAATTTTCAAGAAAATGAATGGAACTGGAGGTCACTGTGTTAAGTGAAATAAGCCAGATGCAGAAAGACAAATTTCACTTATTGTTTTTTATCATATATGAAAGCATAAAAGAAGGAGGAGGAAGAATGGTGGGGGGTGGATAGTGTGGATGCAGAACAGAAATAGAAAAAGAATGCAAAGATGGGGAAATGAAGAGGAACGGGATGAATATAAGAAGGTACACTAAATATGCATACATGGAAATGTCATATGAAATCTTTTACTTGTTCAAATAATCATTATACACCGGTAAAAACAAAACAAAAATTCTGTCCTGTCATGCTCTATTGTTTTCTGGCCCCTGATAATCATAAAAAAAGGCTTTATGCCATTAGTAGAGGGGAGAAATATTTTTCTGAATGAAAGGTAAAATTGGAGTGTGTTGTAAAGGCAATTATACGGCTTGCATAACTCTAAAACATTTTTCACTTTGTTGGAACAACTGGGATCTGTCCTCATCCTGATTCGCTATTTCCCGTTTCCTGTGATAGGGCTTAAGTTTTTCTAAGGTCTTGGAGTCCTGTAACAACATAGAACCCAGAATCTGGGGTTATGGTGTAGGATGGGTAATTGAAAACTTTGGTTTTAAGTAAGCACAGGGCCATTCTTGAACAAGTATTATTTACAATCATTGAAATTTCTTAGTGTATAGAGTGTTGGAGAATCTGACTTAAACTACTTCTTTTACATATGAAGATTTGAAATTCCAAAAGAAGATGAAATACTTTTCATGAGGTTTTGCTACCAATAAATTTCAGCCTTTGAAGTAGAATTCTAATAGTTATTTTTACAGTATACCATTTTTCTTCCTTTATGTGGCAAATTTCTTTTATATAAGCCCCAGGGTGGTCAGTAATTTTCTAAGTGTCACAAGGTTGTAGTACCCATGATTCCTGCTTCCTTTTATAGAAATATCCTACATTTCTTCTATCACAAAATAATGCATCCCGGGATATAGGATCGTTGGCATACATTCCATCTCTAGCATGCAATCCATTTCTTCATTACTTCAAGATCAAAGCTTAAGTAAGTCTAAGGGCAAGCTAAGGCAGCGGAGCCAATATCAGGACTATTGAGTAAGAGATTACAGTCTATCATCAGCCAGACCGGGAACTCAAGGAAGAAGCTTGAAGCAGAAACCATGGGAGAACACTGCTTATTTGGGTTGCTCCAAGGCCGACATTCAGGTACCTTTCTTATACAGGCCAGACCTATATGCCTAGGGATGGTAGTCACCACAGTGGGCTGGGCCCTCCTCCCACAATGAGGCATCAATAAATGCCCCACACATGCCCACAGGCCAATCTGATGGAGGAAATTCTTCAACTGAGACTTCCTTTTTCCCAGGTGTGTCAATTTGACACTGAAGATTAGCCAGCACACCAGTCATACACTACACTGATGCAGACATGCTGCCACTCAGCCTATACATGTCTTCTGTCTACACGAGGTAAATATTATTTGGATTTGTCAATATCTTATCAACATCCCCCCAATAAAATAGAGACTGTAATCTCAGCACATGTTTGAAAGAGAATGCACTCTCACAGGCACATACTGGCATAGCAACAGAAGGGACTCTTCCCTTTCGGCCTGAGGCTATATGGAACCCTGAGCAGTCCTCCATGCTTCCTGTCCTGCCTTCATATGTAGTAAGGACAAAGGACTGTGGCTTCTTGGCTGGACAATAAGAAGGGACTGGACAGTAGAGTCCCCTGCCAAATGTTTTCGGACAGGTGGCTAAATAAGAATCTCTGCTTTTGGAGGAGCTTGTAACTGCAGACACATAACTCTGAATGAACTTAGCCATGCTAACATAAGTAGGTGCCAGTTATTACCTGCTGATGAAAATTAGAGGTAGATAAGTGGGGCCAATTATTAATGACAGTGTGAAGATACAACAAGATGTGCCTAGCTGTCTTCAAAGCCTGTGATGTCAGTCCATATCTCCACACTTACTGTCTCTTAACAGAAGACAGGACAAGGAGAAAGCTGTGGCCAGAGGACTGAGTGCTTTGGATGAAGGGCTTGTGTACTTGGTGTCTTTGTGGGCTTTTTCTCTGAGGCTTCAGAAGTTACTGCTTCTCTTTATTCCTTTCTCCTCCTCTTTATTCTGAAACTCTGCAGTCCAGTAACTTCAAACTAAAAGAAATATCAGAGCTCAGTTCACCTTCCATATTTCAGGGCATTTTGCCTGTGCCCTTGAATAATTTTCAGCTTTAAACAAGTACCCTATAGAGCCCCATATAGCCTGCCTCTCACCTCTCTCTCTCTCTCTTTCTCTCTCTTTCTCTCTCTCTCTCATTTTTTATCCGAGAAGTGGATCTGTGTATGGCATAATGCAGTGTGGGCCTTAGCCAGGCCACCTGCTTTGAGGAATAAGGGAGTGGCTCCTGTTGATATGGTGCTCTGTTCTGGCTAGGCATGATACCAGCTTCTGTTCAGCATCTGGAGAGAACATTCACTGAGATGATCTGCCTGAGAGACAGATTTCTATTGGCTGCAGCTGGGAGCCACCCCATAGGGCAATTGGCTAAAAAACTCATATAACTCTGTACAGTTCCTTGAATTAACTGAGTTTGCTGTGGCTCGCTCTCTGCATACTTCTCACTCAGCTCCTGGGGTCTGTTGCACCTCTCACCCTGTCATGGCAGAGACCCTTCGTCCTCCTTGGGCTGGCCCCGAGCTCAGGGACACCAACATCTGGGGTTCTGCCCCCTGGCATTGGTGAGACACCACCCCCTCCCCATAGTCGATGAGTAGGCTCCTCTGTGTTCTGTGTGCTGACAGTTACTGGAGGGTGAGTGAGTGACGCCCTCCTTTTCTCCTTTCCGTGTTTGTCTCCCTACCTCATAGGAAGCACACCTCACCCACATGGTACCTGAAGTCCGTGCCTCCCTTCTTGGTTCGCACGGAGAAATCACATGAGGACCTGACCCCCTCCACCTCCGGAGACACTGTGTGTAGGCAGTTGGCCACTGGGAAGACCGATTTTTCCATCTTTGATTTAAAAACCTCCTTCCTGCCAGGCAAGCAGATTCAGACCTCTTCAGTTTAAATCGCCCCATCCTGCTAGATCCCAGAAGCTAATATGCCAGAGAGCATTCTGGAGCCAAGCCAAGTTCCCATGGACAATGAGGTCTTAGTTGTCCAATGCAAATACTTCCCATGGGACAGGCAGGTTCAGGACCCTAACTTTTACTAGCTTGCAGAGCCACACAGATACGGAACTTTTAAAAGCTGGCACACACTTTCATCATTGCTTCTTGGGTGCTGCCTGTGGGGCTCCCGCAGGGACTGGCATAAAGACTCACAGAGGTCCCCCACTAAAGCACGAGACAGTTGGGCCCCCAACATTCTGTCTTTATATCTCAGCTGGCCCCAATATTAGGCCTCTTGGTTTGTGTAGTGATGAGCAATCTCCCCTCCCACCAGGAAACACCACAAATACAAGCTCCTAAAGCTCTTCTCCTGCAGCGTGGCTTGAAAGAAAAAAAAAAATGGATAAAACAACACTCACCCCTCCCCCAATGTGGGCTGAAGAGCTAATGCAGACTTCAAAGGCTCAAGCTTTTCTTAACCCTTGGATGGAGCTTCAACCTCACTGCCAGCCCTGCCCTGAGCAGGCCCTACCACCTGCTCCTCCCGCCCCATCCTGGGCATTTCTACGGAAGTGCCCTTTGAATACTTGCTGCTGCCACTGGGATCAGCACCTGCCGCGGCTCTGCCTGGGCCTGCACCCTGGGCTTCAAGGCTCACTGCAGAGGACCCAGGTGGATGGGGTAGGCTGGGCTGCAGCATCCAGCCTGGGAAGAGGTGAAGGCCCTGCAGTTGCCATAAGGCCCTCAGGTCTTGGAGTCAGGGCCAGAGGCCAATGGGGAGAGCCAGAGATCTGCCCGCAGAGGGGCCACAGCCAGCTGGGCATGCAGTGGTACCTCCTAGTGTAGCCAGGCCTTCTCCGAAAGTCGCTCCTGGCCCCACACCTGAACTCCCTCCCACAGCCACTTGTTGTGGAGCTGGCCTCGCCCGCAGGCTATATAGTCTCCAATATCACTGAGAGTCAATCATGCCTCTCCAATTACATCAAAGGCCCATGGTCACAGGCTTTTCTTAATTACTCCCTGTCCCTTAATTACCAGCTTGATCATATAAATTCCACCCAAGTCGACCCAATAACTTCTATGAGCTTTAGGCAACAATGACATAATAGGATTTCGGCTTTTTTTCACTCCTCAATTTGGTGGGCTGGGAGTATAGCTCAGTGGTAGAGTCCTTGCCTAGCATATGTAAAGCTATGAATTCCATTCTCACCCCTCACAAGTTGTTCTCGTGCATCTCTTCAGAATACTTCTTGAGGACATTAAAAAACTAGGTTTAACTATAGCCAAGGAAAAATTTCAAACCGTACCTCCTCTTGGGTTTTTAGGGTTTAAAATTTCCACTGATATCCAACCCCTCACTCCAAGCCTTCTAGTAAAGGATAAGTATTCTCTTAATGACCTACAAAAACTCTGTGTCCAAATTAATTGGTTTAAGCCCTTTTTGCCCATTCCTCCAGCTAAATTCCTTCCCCTCTATTACTTTCTTAAAACCTCAGATAGTCCTTCCCAGAAAATCCTTTTGACCAAACAAGCAAAAGAAATTTTACAGGAGATATCACACCAACTCTTTTTAACTACCCCTGCAAGATATGACTCAACTCCCCCAGACCTGAATTTAATCTTCTGGACTGAGGTGTCCCCCCTAGGAGTCATTTAGCAAGAACAAGTGCCCCTTTACAGGGTCCACCCCTCCTGGTCACAGACCTGTAAACTCACCATCAAACTCGAGGCAATGCTCCTCCTAGCTATTAGGATGTGTAATTAAACAAACAAATTTTACCACATAGAGCCCTCCAAAATAACTCTGCCCATCTCCATGATGGAACTCCAGTCCCTTTCCAGGGATGACCACCTCTTTCATAGCCTGGTGGCAGGATTTCCTAATGATGTAGACACCACTTCCCTGCTCACAAGTTACTTCAATCAATCACTGCCCTACACCTGAAGGCCAACTTCCATTCTACACCCTCCAGCGAGCCTATTCCCCTGGCTGCCTTGGTTTTTACAGGTGCCAATAAACATTCTTACAGACTAATTATTAAGAAAGCCAAACAGCCAGACAAGGCCCTTAAGTTTGCTAACCCTCATTCAGTTCAATTAGGTGAATTCTATGCTATCCTCAGAGTCCCAAAGTTCTGTCACTAAGAACCTGTCAATATTTTCTCTAACGGCAGTTACGCTGTCCAAAAATGTCAAGGACGCTTCCCTTAGCCAACCCCAGGCCCTCTCATGAACCAATAGATATTGCCATTAGTGCCTTAAAAATTCTAATGGAAAATAGACAGCATCCCTGGTTCATCAAGCATGTACGCTCACACAATGGCCTGCCTGGCTTCATTGCTGATGGGAATGCATAGGTAGATAAATTTATTGCTGTCACTTCCTTGCCACTCCTAAAATAAGCTAGATGCTTACACCAAAGATTTCATCTCTCCCCCTCTAACCTACAGGTACTCTATCCTGAGCTTCCTCTTAGTCAATGCAAGCACCTAATCCATACATGTAAAGCCTGTGCCCCTTTGGCCCCCTTGGGCCCAATGCACCCCCAGGGAATTAACCCTAGTGGCCTTATGCCAAATGTCATCTGGCAAATGGATGTCATTCACATACCCTTGTTTGGCAACCTTAAATATATCCATGTCATTGTGGACACCTCCAAATTTGTTTTTTCTATCACCCTTTCAGGTGAGAAGAGTCCCATGCCATTAAAGGGGAAAAAAACCACTATGCTGATCATGGGTGTGCCCTGGGCGATTAAGACCCATAATGGCTTGGCATATACACCTGCCCAATTCAAGTCTTATATAGAATCCTGGTGGACTAAATACTCCACAGGCATCCTCTAAAACCTTCAGGGCCAAGACATAGTGGAGGTGACTAATAGAACTCTCAAGGAACTCATTATGAAACAGAAAACTGTAATGACACCCAGGGATCCCCACTTGGCCTTGGTGGAAGCTCCTTTCACCCTTAATTTTCTTACCTTTGATGAAGCAGGACTCTTTCCAGACTATAAACACTGGAGATCTCAACTGGCCATTACTCCTTACCCCTTGTCCACTAGAGAGACCCTCTCACAAATAAATGGATGGAAGGTCACCCACTCTTAACAAAAGGTCGAGATTATGCTTTTATCTTTCCAGAACTCTCATCCTCCCCCATCTGGATACCTGCCAGAAATGTCAAGCCTGCCACAGATGCGCCTGCCGGCAGGACAGATATCCCCCCCACCACAGAATCGCTGAATCCATAATCACACCCCCCAACTTTTACTGCTCATGCTTCCACTCCCCTTCCTGTCTAGGGCTGATGACAAAATAGGATCTAAGCCATTTTTTCACGCCACAATTTTGTAACTTGGAGCATTTTTGCTGTGGCCTTCTTGATAATGCTTCTGACCTTTCATTGTCTTTGGAAAGTGCTGCATCAAAGCAGAGCTTCTCAGACATCAGTGCTTCAAATTCTCCAGGCCTCCATCCAGTCCTCAGGCCTCCCCCCAAATACCAAATATTCCCTTCAAACCTGTATATCTCTTATACAGGACAATTCCATTTAAATGGCCACTTAATAATATCACTTCCCGGTGTGATACTTAACTATTCCCACTTCTTCCTGAGTCTTCTACAGGTCACAAAAGCATTCTCTGACAAGGACCCTCACGCATACCACGGGAGCCTTCCTGCATGGACCTCCTATGCCATCCTAATTACCCTCCTAAGTTACAAGTGTTGCCCCTTGTTTTCTTTCACCAGGACAGTGGGTAACCAATGACGGGTAAGACCCTGACAAATGGGACAACCTAAGACAGGCACTGCTGACAGAGGTGAACCCCTTAGGTTATTTCACCAGGATAGTGGGTAGTAAATGATGGGTAAGACCCCGATGACCAGGACAACCTAAGACAGGCACTGTCGCCTGAGGTGATCCCTAGGGGCCTGGGGTCAACAATGGCATGGCAAAGAATTATGCCTCCCAGGGTCACTCAATTAATAAAAACAAAAAAGAGGATATGTATGGCACAATGCAATGTGGGTCTTAGCCAGGCCACCTGCTATGAGGAATAAGGGAGTGGCTCCTGTGGATATGGCGCTCTGCTCTGGCTAAGCATGACATCAGCTTCTGCCCTGCATCTGGAGAGAACTTGCACTGAGATCATCTGCCTAAGGGACATATTTCTATTGGCTGCAGTCGGGAGCCACCCTATAGGGCAATTGGCTAACAAAAATCATATAACTCTGTGCACTTCCTTGAATAAACCGAGTGCTGTGGCTTGCCCTCTGCATGTTTCTCACCCAGCTCCCGGGGTCTGTTTGTTGACTCTACACCACTCACCCCCTCATGGCGAAGACCCTTCAACCCCCTTGAGCTGGCCCCAAGCACAGGGACCCCAACATCTGCTTCTGTCCCTCCAATCCCTTTCATGAAGAAAGTGTACAACAAGCAGAAGGAGAGGAGATGGGCATGTGGGAAAAGAGGAAAATGTGCTTTGTGGGAAGGCAGGGGTTGGAGTTGCTTTGGTAGAGACCCTGGAGGAGTCTAGTGTCTCTGATGAGTTAGGGGAATGGAGAAAGGAAGCAGCTATAACCTGGCATTGGAGACTCAATCATCTCAGATTTGTCTTCTCAGAGGTGCCCATGTCAGCCACATCGTCAGCCTTAGACGGGAAGCTGTGGGAAGGAAGCTTTGACCCAGAGAAAGACTGTGAGCAGGGAGGCCTTCTGACCCTTTTTTTCCTGCCCCAGAAAAGAAACTGTAGGCATTATCTGCACTAATCACCACACTCCCTCTCTTACTTGTAATATCATGGGGCAAAAATTCCCCCAGTCTTTTGGTAAAAGCACCCAAGTCAGGTACATAAAGCTTTTAATTATAATGCTAGGAATATTTTAGGGAGAAAAAAATTTTAGAGGGTGAGAGTTTTTTGCCTGTGGTAGATATACAGCCTGTATCTAAACACAGTTTATACACAGTGTGTATTGTGTGGAAAAAAGCTATTCCATATATTTATTCTTGGGAAAGGGGAAAGTGTTGCACAATACTTTTAGGGGTCTTTGGCTCCATGGAAGTAATTTTCCTAAAGGTGAGCCAGCACATAGTTAAAAATTGCTGACCCAAAGCAAAGCACATCATGTTATGTAAACCGATCTGATGGTCTAGCAAAGAGAGGTAGATACCCCAATGTGATCTTTGTCAGAATAGAGCATATCTATGTGAGTTTTAAAAATTCTTCATTTCAGTAAATATTTGTTGAGACTCTAACATATAGGAAGTACTGTACAATCCATGCACAAAAATTTCAGAGTGTGATGCATTGTCAGTGTCTAAGATCTTGAAATGTAGTAGGAAATTCAAGGCAAGTTCGTGTGATTGGCTTTACAATAGTAAAATATGTGATCCAAGACACATTGCCAGATAGCGTGTAATTAAGCATCAACTAAGCAGGACTGCATGTGGAGGAATACCTCCACTGGAGGTGGCTACCAAGCAGGTAGAACCTGATTTTCTGCTCTGTCAGACATTCAGTGTTTGGTCCAATCACATGAAAACCAGCTTCAGAAAGCACTGTATTAGTAGAAGGTGGGCTTCGTTCTCAGGATATTTGCCTCCTTGCTTTAAGTGTCTGACGTATGTGCATCGATTCATGCTGGCAAGCTGCTTTATATTTCGCTCATCGATAGGTATGGAATATCCAGAAGAAATATCACAGAAGCCTGAACTGACTTTCGTGTAGATGGACACATAGTTTAAACTCTGTCTGTACTCCCTATCTTCTGGGATTGCTTTGCCATCATTGGTTTCAAGCATTGGTAAAATTTTGCTGTTTGTAGCAAGGAGGGTTCACTGCAATGCCAAGGTTACTCTATTCTGTAGGAAAATGTATATTTCATAATATACTGAAGAATTAGGAATTATTATTATTATTATTGCAATATATGACACAAAATTCTGATAAAATATTATAGAAAATATATTATTCCTTTCCTGAGCTGCATAATTATCACTCTGCCTTTCCTTGAAAATGAAGAAGTGGTCTCTATTGTTTTTTCTCTGTTTTTATTGTTTGAGAATTTCATGCATGCAAATAACCCACTTCGATGAATTCTACACTTTTTCCTACTCTCCAACGTCTCCCCTGTCCTCCTCACCATTTCCCTTTCCAACTTCCAGTGTTTCTATTTTTTTTTTCAAACCCATTGAATCCACTTAGTGTGCATGGGTGTAAGATACTCTTTTGGAGCATGGAGGCATGGATAGCCTCTCAGGGACCATACTCCTGAAGAAAATGTATTCTCTCTCCCCCATTACTGACTAATTGTTAATAGCTCCAAAGCAGGTGGTGGAATGTCTTTAGTCCCTCCTTTGATGCTGGGATTTTGGTTGATCTGATCTTGTGCATGTCTTATGTATGCAGTTCAAGGTGGTGTGATTTAATGTGTGGAATGAAACTGTCGTGTCCCGTGAATACTGTTTGGCTGCAGATATTCACTGTTTCTGGCTCTGATAATATTCGTGCCTCCCTCTGCTGTGGTAATGAGTTGATAATAGTAATCTCATTTGGAGCTGAGCACTCCACAGTCTTTTGTTCTAGGCAGGTTCTTTAGATGTAACTTTCTGTACTAATCACATTTATTATAAAAAGAAGCTTCTCTGATGAAGATTGACAGATGCACTAATCTTTGGATATAAAGACAAAAATTTAGGTTTGAGTTTATTACTATGTCCACTTAGGAGAATAATGGTATTAGGTTCTCACCTAGGCCCTATGACTCAGGCATGATTTTGTTTTTTTGCCCACGGACCAGTACCAGGCATAGGTTCCACCTGTCTTGTGGAACAGGTTTTAAATCCAATAAGAAATTGGATTTTCTAGTTTGCTTTCTGTTGCTGTGATAAACTTCATGACTGAAAGAAATGTGGGTTTCGCTTATATGTTATAATCCATCATCACCAAGGGAAGCCAAGGTAAGAACCCAAGGCAGGAGCTTGAAGCAGAAACCACAGGGAAAGCTGCATTCTGGCTTACTTCTTTGGCTTCCTCAGCTACCTTTCTTATACAATTCATACCCTTGCCCAGGACTGGCACCATCCATAGTGGACTGGGCCTTCCCAAATGAATCAGCATTGAAGAAAATGTTCTGAAGACATGATCACAGGTCAGTCTAATGGAAAAAATGCCACAACTGAGATTCCTTCCTCCCAGGTATGTCTAGGTTTGTGTCAACTTGGCAAACTAATTATAAAACTTCCATGAAATTTGTACCACTATTACACCAGTGGGCACATCTTACCAGTCAGTAATTACTGTATCCCTCAAGATTCACAGCTGGGTAAGACTGTTATTTTTGTCCCCCAGTAGTGTACAAAGCATTGTCCAACACTATGAAAGACAGCTAGTAAGTCTGAAGCTTCCAGGTAGGTAGCAGCTTGACTTCTCCATGTTTATTTTATGATTCAAGTATGCATTGTCTTCAGCAATAAAGTCTTACCATCAAGTTGCAGAGGGTAACCAAGGGCAATTGTAATGGTCTGTAATGTTTAGGGGGAGTTCATGGGACTCAAATGATTGACAACTTCAAAAGAGATAGTTTATACCTACACTGGGGTTTTTATTAGAAGCCTACAGTGCCTGAACGAGGCCTTGTCCTCTCATTATAGGATAACCCTGTCTAAGGTCCTTTTCTATATGTGTACATTATATAACACCACATCATAGATATTTTAAGAAGAAGATGCTTATTAACTCTTTGGACAAGTCCCTTAAGGGGGGCAGCTGATATTCAGCCATAGCCAAAATGGTAGTGTGATTAATTTTATATATTCTTCTGGAGCTAGTAGCCAGAACACAGCCCCTATGCCTTTCCCTTCAGGGATATAATTTCCTAAACATATAAATAGAGTTCTTTGCTCTATTCTTTTAGCTCACTTGAAAAGAGAAAGGTATTTTAGTGAATACATCTGGCTGCATGTAATACTCCCCAAATAAAACCAACCAGTACTCTAATCTGAACCAAGAGTGGAAACTCATTTTCCAACCAGATTAACAGAAGAGGACTTTACTTGGACACTTTGAACTCTGGTGATCAAGATTATTTATTTATTTATTTATTTATTTATTTATTTGTAGATTGTATGCATGTATGTCTGTGTGGGGTTATATGTACTGTTAGCTAGAAGAGGGAGCTGAATCTCTAGTAGCTGGAGTAACAGGCAATTGTCAGCTACCTGCCAAGGGTACTTGGATCTAAACTCAGGTATTCTTCAAGGGCAGCAAGTGTTCTTAACCACTGAGCCATCTCTCTAGTCCCCTTATATTATTATTTGGAACTGTCTTCTACGTTTTATTTTTTTAAATTAGAACAAACCTCTTTAACTCTGTGTGCAATCTAAAACTGGCATCTACTGTTGTCTTTCTATTATTATTTACAAATGACAATTATTTACTTCATAGGAAAATAGACTGCTGTCAAGGAACAATTAGTTTTAAAGGTGTGTATATAGACATAATTGGAAAAGAAATAATTAAAAGCATATTTACAGGTTGTAATCCAATACATTTGCTGTAGGGTAACATTAATTTTAAAATTCCATTGGAAATACATAAAAACTATGTTTTCTCCCATAATTGAGTTTACTAACACATGTCCCTGCAAGTAGTCATAGGACCTGTTTAAAATAAAGATAAGTTTAGTGTATTCTGTTATTTGAAATTTAAGGAACAATAATAAACCAGTCAATTTAGAAAATGAATAAAATTGTACAACTTGACTGAAAGAGAATCAATGATCTGGCAGATTAAGAACGGGTGAGAGTGTTATCCATTCCCTCAGCTTCTGTTCTGATGCTCTTTGGATGTCTTCTGTAGATTGTACCCAAGCTATAAGAGAACCATGTTGTCTTGAATTTAGACCAGGGACATATTCAAATCTATCCTTGACCACCAACAGGCTGAACCAATTAATTTTCTTATTCACATAAGGCCTTTTAAATAGCTACTTTAAAGTATCAGAAATAACCATTTATTGAGGTGACATTCTTACAGTGCATACTGAACTGTCCTAGCAAAGCATAAACATAGTATAAGTTTATTTATTTTCTTTAGTTTTTATGCAGTTCCATTTTATATGAAACTGTATAACACAAATATACTAGGATAAAAGATGCTAATTTTAAAAACTTCCTGGAGAAATATTAATTAGCTGAAAGAAGAACAAGAGGACTCTCCAGGAATGACAGAAGTGCAACATATCTTCACTGACTTGATGTTAACACATGTACATAAATGTGCTAAAACTTGTCAATATGTTAATTTATACAAGTGCATTCAATGTTTTCTAAATTTTATATTAAAAGGCAGAAAATGGAACATAGAAAATTGTGTAGAATTGAAAGATGTCAGAGAAACAGATTTTTAAGGAAAATAGCATATTCTCTTCAGAATGGTCTGGAATAAATTTAAATTAGTCCTATAGACATTTTAAATTTTTTGTTACAATTGAATGTGAAATGTTCCACAGGTTCAAGATTTTGAACACATGTCCCCAGCTGACAGTGCTGTTTTGGAAGGTGGTGGACTCTTTAGGAAATTTGTCTTACTTGAAGAAGTGAATAATTGGGTAAATGGACCTTTTAATTTATTAAGTAGTCCTGGTTCTGGCCCAATCTCTTTGCTTCTTGGTATATTCAGACGTAAGGTGTAAGATGAAGTCTGAATGAGATGTCATGAATTCTGTCACGCACATCCCCATCATGGTGGATTGTGAGGAAAAATTAAGATTTTCTTAAGTTGTTCCTTTGGGTATTTTTACTGAAGTGATAATTTAAAAAAATGTTTGAATGAATGAGGTTGATTTGCTTGAAAAACTTGATCATGAGTTTGTGGGCTTTTGAACTTTGTTTTCAGGAATGATGTGGAGTTTTGAGCTGTGGGATAAAGGATCCTCAGAATACTGTGGGCAGAGTTTAGTAAGCCATCATGCAGTAGTGCAGAAGATAATAGTGATAAAAGACATGCAGATATAAAGGGTGTGCTTGTAAATTTGTAAAAAACCTCATACATGCGTTTTGGCAAAGTATCTTTGTTTCCTCATTGGTCTCAGAAATCTTGAAACAGACTGAATTAAAAAGCAGTAGATTAATATATTTTGTAAAGGAAATTTAAAGACTATACAGAACCCAGGTTGTGGCATGGTTATTGCTCATTGTTTTAAGCACAGGTTATAATGAGACAGAGAGAAAGTAGAGCAAGATGATGTGAGAATGTGCAGTCTGTAAAGAAAAGAACATGGGCAGGAGTGACAAGGTGAGCAAAGATGAACAAGGTGTAATTGATAAAGAGAATGGCTCAGTTGCAGTGAAACTCTGTTCTTGGCACCGACACACAAGAAATAGTGCGTTGACGGCAAAACCCCAACCATCAAAATTCTAGGGTGTAAATACAAAACCCCTCTATAACGGTTAATCTCAATTGTCATCTTAGATCTAGAGTCAAATGAGAAATGAGCCTCTAGGTATGCCCTTTGAGGATTATCTTGATTATGTTAAGTGAGACTTAAAGTTGCACCCGCTGGTGAGTCTTGCTTGAGCTAGGGCATTGGACTACATAAAATAGAGAACTTAAGAGAAGCACAGATTCCATCATTCTCTGCTTTTTGATTTCAGACGTAAAGTAATCTGATACATCACATTCATGCCTCCATGACTGCCCTGGGTCCTGGAACTGTGACCAGTTAGTTGCTTCTGTCAGCGTGTTTCCTCACAGCAAAAGCAACAAATCTCCTATTTAAAAACATTTATTCAAAAGTAGAATGCTTGAACAAGGAGTGATTAAACAGTGCCTGTCTCTACAGGGCTTCCCTGCTCAAAATGGCCATGTGTAAAATTATATTCTAGTGTAAGCCCTGTAAACATTTGGCTCTTTTACCCATGGGACCATACAAGAAGGCCAGTCTAAATCTCGAGCTCCCAGTAGAACCAGTAGAACTTGGCATCTCCATTCAGACAGCACTGTTTTTTTTTTTTTTAAACATGCAGAATACAAGGGTTATGTGGTCATAGTGGCTTGCAGTAAGGTTTCTGTAATGATGCTAAGGCTAGACAGTATGTAGCATGGTAGAATTCTCGGCACAGAAATTGTGAGTAGGCTGTTCATAATTCTGTAAAATGAATCCTACATTGCAATGGAGCCCACATGATGTCAGAAACACCAACGATGTACTAAAGAAAACTGCAGACACCAAGTAGATAGCCCAAGAGAAAGGCCATAGGTGTTGCAAGTAGTGGAACTGAGGGTTGAGGTTCCCAAGGTTACTGAAAGCCAGATGCCACTGTGAACCCAAGATGTTTAACTTGACATTTGTCCTGCTGGATTTTGGTATTGTTTGTTTCAGTCTTTCCTTATTCTCTCTCTCTCTCTTTCTGCTTTTTTCTTTCATAATGGAATGTTTACTCTGTCATTCTATTTTGAAAGATTGCAAGTATTTGATTTTAGAGAGGCTTACAGCCTAAAGGCTAAAGCCTGCCTTAGGTCTCAGAGGAGACTTGCAGTTTTGGATTTTCAAACAGTGTTAGAATTTTAAGATTATGTAACTTTTGAGATTGAACTGTATACATTTTTCATTATGATAGACCATAAGTTCAATGTTATGACTTGACTGTGAAATGCCCCTTATATGCGCATATGTTTGAACACTTAGTTGCCAGCTGTGACACTGTTTTGAAAGGTTGTAAAGCCTGTAGATGGTGAGGCCAAGTGGGCAAACTGGGTCACTAAGTAGCTTATGAGTTACAGCCTGAATCTCTCCATGACTGGTGTCTCTGTTGCCTGATCTGCCAAGACATAAGAAAGCTCGTGCACATTCCTGCTACCACATCTACAAGCAGCCATGAATTCTGCCAGGTCTCCCTTGCCCTGATGGATTTGATCTACTCAAACTGTGAGCCTAAATAAATCCTTCTCTTAAACTGCCTCTTTCTGGTATTTTACCATAGTGATGAGAAAAGTAATAAATATTTTTATTATCTAAGCATCTATATATTACATATTTGATAAATAGGTGAGAGTGATAGAGAGAGAGAGGGAGAGAGAGAGAGAGAGAGAGAGAGAGAGAGAGACACTCTGGCCACCCAGAGTCATGCGGTTGCTTCTGGTATGGTTGTGCCTCCCATGAGCTCCTGATCCTCCTTTCCTCTCATCTCAATCTACCCCTCCCTTCCTCCTCTTCCCCTTTCTCTTAGGGTTTCTCTTGTCCTTCTTCCCTTCCTTTTGCATATTTCAGTCAAACAATTTTGGAAAGCATACACACACACACACACTGAAAGTGGCAAGAATCATACTCATTCATATTTCACAATTTATATTTCCATTTTACAGCTTAATTTTCCTCTTACTACATGCTTTAGATGAAGCCTGCTGCTCTCCATTAACTTATTATTAGCACTTTCTATTAATGACCTTTGTAAAGATTATTCCTTGAGTAGTACTTTCTATTATGTAGCATGCAGTTAATTTAGCTGTCTTTTCTATGACTGTGGTTATTTAAATGGTGTAAATGTCTTAAATTTTATGAACACCTGTTAGAAACTTTGTACAGACATATTCTATGAGCTTATTTTGCTTTTCATCGAAGTTGTACAAGTTTTTGAGCAGGTATTCTTTCAGACATGTTGAAAGGAAAGGAAAGTAAATCACTGTATTTCATTCACCACCATCAACACCATTAAGTGTTTCCCCCATTGAGGGTGCCTTCTTGTTCATATTTACTTCCCAACTTTTAATAAATGTCATGATATTTGTACCTGTTGATTTGAACTTTTTGAGTATGGTTTGTTGAACTCTCATAATGGAAAATGCAATTTTGAATTAGCATTGAAAATTCAAGCTTTTGACTTTTTTGAATTATCTTTTATATCACTGAGCACAACTATGCATTTTCCTTATAGTTGTGAAGGTCTGCAATCTATTAATCTTGCTTTGAAAGGAGATTATGGCTCAGAGTAGCTTTTAAAGCTTCCTTATTCCTACAACGAAATGCTATCATAATATAATATTAATGACACTCCCAGTTTCATTCTAACTTTTGACATGTATGGACCTATTTAGATCTATTATACATTGACAGATATAGCAGGTTTTATGATTTTGTATGACCTTAGAATTTCTCATTGACTTTCTATAAAATAAGACATCACTAGATTTTATCAGTACTGTCTACTGGCAAAGCTAGAGGATGCAATGCAATACCTGTCTGTCAAGGTTCATTTAGGATAACAGAAAAGGGAGTAGGATATATATGCACAGGCATGTGAGGTGGCGTGTGTGTGTGTATGTGTATGTGTGTGTGTGTTTGTCTCATTGTCTTCAGGAATGGATATATTGTGCTATTGTGGAGTTATGTTGGGAATGGACTCATTGTCAGAGTAAGTTCCTTGTGATAGTATGTATATGTCCTTTTTTAGCAGGCTGTCTAAATTCTCTCTCTGGTACTATCTCTCTGTCTTTATCTCACCCTTCTGACTTCTTCTGTCAAGGGATGATGCACCATGAAGGCTTTGTGAGATGTGGGTCCCTTGACCTTGCATTTCTCATATTCCACAACTATGTGAAATAAATTTCACTTTCTATTGAATTACCCAGTTTCAGGTAGGTTGGGACAGCAATACAAAATAGACTTGAGATAGTCTGCACAGAGTGTATAATTGTACATGTGTGTAGACATGGTAAATTTTTACCTTGTGTCATCATGAAAGCAAGTTTATCAGATTTGGCAAAATTATGATTTGAACTTGAAATTGACAGACTAGGCAGTTGGGAGGGAAAGATGGATATGAAGTAGAGATGTCAAGAAGCCTATGAAGATAATTTGAAATTCAGGTAATTCTTGGGCTTGTTCTTAGAGGTGTGGGTATTCTTTTGAAGCTGGACGTTTTATTGTGGAACTAAATATACATCTGTTCAGGAAAAGAGAAATTGAAGGAGGATGTGGGGGGCAGTACAGCCAGTGAGGCAGGTAAGGAGATCTATCAGAACATAAATGAGCCAACAGTGGTTGCTGCTTCTGCCTGTTCTGAGACACAGTAGCAGTTCTATCTCAGGAGCGCAGCTTCCAGGGGCCTGTGCATTCTTCCTACTCAGGCTGCAGAGCCAGTGGATTCTTTGAATAGATGTGTGGTAATTGGATTAGATGAATTTTAAGGCATAGTATTCTTAGGAATTCCATGGTTTCTTTCTGGAAGCTGTGATAAAATGCACAGACAAAAGTCACTTAAGGGAGAAAGGGCTTATTTTGGCCTATGGTTCCAGAGGGTTATAGTCCATCGTGGAGGGGAAGACATGGTGGCAGGAGCAGAAAGCTGCCTGATCACATCACATTTACACTCAGGAAGCAGAATGGGACTAGGAAGTGGAGCTGATCCCCAGTGACCCACCTCCTTTAACAAGGCTCTACCTTCTAAATGGTCCACAACCTTCCCAAATAACCCCAACAGGGCATACCAAGTGTTCAAATGTGTGAACCTATTAGGTATATTTCATATTTAAATCCCAATAAGGATGACCTTGGAAAATCCCAAACTAAAAGTCCCTGGAATTTCTGGAGAAGAGATTACCAAAACTCTTATTGAAACATTAAGAATGTCTTATTGACACACTGTTTTTAAATTATGGACAAGTGAGGCAGTGACATGGTAATTAAAGTGCTATATGTAGTGCAGACACTCTGCTGTTTTACTTATAAAAACAGAAACACTACCAAATGGTTAATATATGCCTCTACTCTTCACATTCCTCATAATAATTTATGCTATACTTATCTCCCTTATTTACTTGGAACATACAGGAAAGGAAACTCTAGAACTGTAATTCAACCTTGCCAAGCTTACTTTTTATTTGGTTTCCTCATCATGTAATCAGGTGCTTCTTTCTCTTGGAGTACACTGTTTAACTCAAGTCTTGCTTGAAGACTACACGCCAAGGTAGCATAGTCACATATACTTACTCTGGGCCAACACACAAAGAATCATTTTCTGGTTTGCTTCTTTCTGAGTGTGTCTGTTGTGTCTGATTCCATCATCAACTGACAGGACTCCAACTTCTTCCAGTGTGGGCGGAGTAGCAGTGACTCCTCTCCAGGGAGCTTCCAGGCCTTCACAGCAGTATTGAGACTGCTGAGACATCCACGTCTGTGGGCTGAGCAACTTTCAGCAGTGCCCTCGGACTTTCTAGCATATAAACCAATCTATAGCGATCCTTGGCAAAAAAAGACTCATGTCTCTATTCTTGTGTTTCTGCTTAGTTGAGACACTTAGTTGAGATTCTTGATGCTATCATTTGAGTTCTAATGGACTCAGAGAGCCCAATCCTTCCATCTTTGTTGCCCGTGGTGCATATGAACTGTTCTTTGAGCCAGTTGCTTTCAGTGCCAATACCTTTCCTCCGTGAATGTCCTACATTTCTAGTGTCCCCAACATATTGTCATCCAATGCAGCTTTGGTTTCTTCTTCATATCAAAATACACAGCCTGCTTAGGAATTTCATGCAGTGAACTTTATCCCATTACTTGGTACTTGGGTCAGTGGCTTTCTAGAAATTTGGTAGGAGCTTCCATAGCTCTATAATTTTTACATTTTGTGTGCCTGCAAAACATGTACTATGTGGTTGACACCAAGTTCTTCTGCCACCTCAAGCTGCAGCCTAGCATCCTTGACCCAAGGCTGTATCAGCTTTTATGTGTCTTAGGAAAATAAACTCTTGGGTGACTATGCTCTGCTCAAGTAGGGTTTCTTGAAGATTCTTTTTGTTTAAGCACTGTCCTCACAAAAGAAAGTTTTTCAAATAACTTTCTACTGTTACATCCTGGAGATTTCTTATCCTCAGTGTACCTTTCCTGTTATCCCCCTACACACAGTCCAATGATTTTTCCTTAATGACACTTCAATTACAGCCACTTTGTCCTCACTCTCCTGCTTCTTCTCAGCTTTAACAGGTTCCAACTCTTTCCTTACCAAGTTGTACATTTCTGTCAACAACATTTCTGTCAACAACTGGTTTTACATTCTCTTCCTTGCCAATGGCACATCTTATGTTTCTTATCTGTTCTCTGCTCCCCTTACTCCATAAATCTCGGTAAATTCTGTCTAAATATTATGCTGTCTTGAAATTTCCTTTGTCAAACAAATAGCTTATTGAGTTTGATTCTGGCTTCACTCAAGTTTTCGAACTCTGGGAGAATGTAGTCAGATTCTTTGCCTTATTGCAATATGAAGTGTCTGTAGCTCATAGCTCAGTTTCTGATAGAGACTGTGACCTAACGTTTCTGAAAAGAAGCCATATGCCACAGTGAAGTTTCTTCAAAGGCTGATTGACGTATTGGAATAGCAAGGACTCATGAGAGATTGGAATATTGCAGATCCAGAGCCTGAATACAAATTATCTTAGCTTATCTATGCAACTCAGTGCCCCCTAACATCCCTGTGACTATCAAATGAAGCCTTTAGGGATGTATTAAAAGACCACCAGCTTCTACCAATCCAAAAGCTAAAAATGTCTTCAGATAGCAGCTATCAATCTTCCCACAGATGAGGTTTCCCTGACTTGTAGTTATCTGTCTAGATGCTGTTTCCACCAATGTGTTTAAAAGTTTCTTAATTTATGACTTTATTACTACAAAAATGTATGAAACTGATGGTATATTGACATTTGAAGTCTAGGGTAATCTAAATCTATTTTATTGTGCCATGGTTGCTCCTATTAGTCTCCAGAAATAAAATCTCACCGCCTTTGATGTGAAAGTTGTGGTTTTATAAAAAGTTTCTATTATGTTTTATTTGTGGGTGTGTGTGTGTGAGAGAGAGAGAGAGAGACAGAGAGAGAGAGAGAGAGAGAGAGAGAGAGAGAGAGAGAGAGAATGAACCATGGCATGCAAGTGGAATTGGTAATTGGTGGTGGTGATTGCAAAGGCAGCTTGTCTCTGCAATCCTGAAGCAGAGAATGGCCAAAAAGTGGTTCTATAAGTATGAGTCAGAGTCTGGGGCCTACCCCACAATGTCCTTGTGGTTGTATTCCAGAAAAGGAGGACTGGAACAGGAACGCATGGATAGTGATAGATGTATAGATAGTTTATTAAGAAGGAAAGATAGAATGAAAATGAGGAAGGTAGCTCATCTATAAGCATTGCTTTAGCTGCTATAGGTCATAAGCACCCCAACGTTTGCATACTACAAATTTTGGGTAGAGAAGCAAGCCGTTGCTAGAAGCTGTGAAACTTTTAGATGAAGATGCCTGATGTAATCTGTAGAATTAGACCATGAGTGTGATCATTTCCAAAGGTAGAGTGGATTGCGTTAATTCCTCTGGTTTTGGGTCATTTCCGTTAGCTGTAGTTTCTACAGAATTGAGTAAGTTAAAGCACAAAACAAGGCTCCAAAATGGAAAAGACAATTAGTAATTTCACCTGTCACATCAAGAGTGACCCAGGGTAACTTGCTGGCAATCTGCAGTCACTTGATCAGTTTTATTAGTGAACTTTAAGTCCTATCAGTCTGTATGGGCATTTGTCACCAGAGCTGCTAAATCCTCACAAAGGAAGGACAGCATCCCTCACCAATGGTTTGTCTCTTTGTAGAAGTGGCAAGGCCCTGTTCCTTAGAACACTAATGAGGAAAGAAACTTAATCTTGCCCTGGTTTTACATAGCTGTGGCCAGCAATACCTCTTTGACTCCTTTTTTCCATCCTGGGGATTCTCTGTGATATTATACTGCTATCTGCTTCAAAATATATCATTTTCAGGGTTATAGGCAGCAATTTGGCTTATTCTTGTGTCTATAATTGTTTCCCTTGGGATTTTGGGGGTGTCTATATTTTATTTATTTTTTCTGAAAATCCCAGAGTTCAAATTTGGAGGTTAACTTGGACCATCTTATTGCTTGTTATTGTAGTTTCCTGTTAATATCAGAAGGAGCATATCTGATTAAATAAATATCTAGCAATATCCAATTTTAAGATATTTTTATCAGTAAATTTCAATTAATTTCTTAGAGAGTTAAGCCTTCTGTTGTCATTTATTAATAAAATACTGTCTTTGTAAAAAAGAGAGATTATTTTTAATGTTAAAATAGCAAAGGATCTTGCCTTACCTTTTCTTGGCCTTCAAATATGGCCTTACTCCTTTCCCAGAAAGACGGACTCCTTGCTTACAGTGAAAGCACTTTACCGTTCCTGTAGCCTGTGCAATCAAGCATTTTACCTTATTAGCTGCAGCTGTTTCCAATGTACAGCTGGAGTCACACTATGAGCTCATTTGCCCATGAGGAAAAGTCTCCTTATTAATCCTTTGATATGCAACTTCAGAAGTCACCAAAAGCAGTGTGTAGAGCATCTGTACTCTTCTTTGAGAAGCCCACAGCAATGCCTTACTACTTTTCTAGAATCCTCTATTAACCCTCACTCATCTGTTTAAAAATGTTTAAAAAACTTGAGGTCTGCTTCATACTGGCTTATTCTAAAAGTCCTGTCTGTGGAGAAGAAAAGATCTGTCCTCACCTGAATGGAGGTCCCTAAATAATTAAGGAACTCCTCCTGCTGGGCTGGCCATGTTCATGTGGAACCCCTGTCCCACTGACGCTCCTACCAGAATTTCCCATTAAACTTTGCTTGCAAAGACTTATATCTCCTAGCTCAGGCTCTTCCTCATTCTTCCTCAGAATTACATGGTCTTGAGTATCATAGCAATGGTTCTACTTATAGGTTCCCATTAGTTATTTTCTCAACTAAACACCTGGCAAGGAGCAACTTAGGGGAAGGGTGTATTTTGAGTCGTGGTCTGAGGATATAGTTTGTCATGATGGAGAAGGAATAGCAGTGAAGATGACTTTGGGTTGTGACAGCAGAAACATAAGGCAGCTTGCTCATATCTGTGCCGACTGAGAAGCAGAAACAGGATAGGCAGAGGACACTGGCTAAAGAGCTCAAGACCTACCCACAGTAGACGTCTTCTATGAGTAAGACCCCATCTCCTCAAAGTCCTATTACCTCCAAAAACAGCACCAACCATTGGGGACTAAGTATTCAGACACATGGGAGATGGTTTACATGCAAACTGTAAGAATGAACAAGACAATTTAACATATTTTAAAAGATAATATTCTAGTTAACCTGAGACTATATAGGAACAAAGTTAAACATAGGGAGCTATGTAGGTATGGCAAGTCTGCATAAGAGGTTAGCTGCTTGGACATGGTGTGGAAACGGGACAATTCATTAGGTTTTGGGGGAGCAAGGCCCATGCAAACTCAATCAGACAAAACCCCACATAGAACTGGGGAAATGTTAGCAAAAAACTGTTGGCAGCTGATTACTAGCGGATGAGGGAGAGTTGATCTTTACAGGAGTGATGCTAGGTAGCCTGTCTAGACTCCAGTGCATGAACGTGCACTAAATTATATGTGGGTACAAAAGCTTGACTCGAGCCTCAACAGAAATATAGAATGCATGAAATCTGGGGCTATGGGAGGTGCGAATGGGGAGCGGGTATGAAGATGATGAAGATGTTTTGCATGAAGTGCACAAAAATTCAATAAAATTGTACATCAAAAATGATTTGTGGGTAGATTAGATTTGGAGTAGAGTGGGGAATAGACAAAATGTAGCTGACTCCAAAGTTTTGCCTTGAGTTACTAGAAGGTTATTTATTCTGATGCCTACATGAAGAAAAAACAGATTAAGAGTGTAAGATCACATATTTGTAAAAGAAAATAGAGGCAGATTAAATATATACACAGTGCTGGAGAGATGGCTCAATGATTGAGAGCACTGACTGCTCATACAGAAGACCTGAGTTCAGCTCCCAGCATGCACATGGTGGCTAATAACTGTTCACAACTCCAGTTCCAGGTGATATGACACCCTCTCTGGCCTTTAACCCATGGATGCTCTTTAATGAAAGGAAGCTCTCATGCACATAAAAATAAATAAATAAAAATTAATTTTAAAATTGATATATAGATATGCGTGAATAAATGTTAAATTTTGGATGTCTATTGGTAGTAGGACAGTAGTCTGGAGTTTAGGAAACAGATCAGTCTGTAGAAGTGCATTTGTGAATCAGTAATTGATGAACAGAATTTAAAACCAGAATTTAAATGAGGATACAAGGAAGTGATGATGACGAACAAGGGCCAAGAGAGCTGCCGTGGTCGCAATGCAGAGATCTTCCTGACCAGCAGAGCCAGTGGGAGCTGAAAATATGGCGGCTTCTCACATACCTTGTACTGGGGAATATTTTTTACATTTATTTTTATTGTATGTGTATGAATGTGATACCTGCATGTGTGTAAGTGCACCCATGTCATGCAATGCTTGCAGAGGACAGAAGAGGGTGTCAGATTTTCTGGAACTGTAGTTACAGACAGTTGTCGGCTGCCATGTGGGTGCTGAAATTTGAACCCAGGTCTTCTGCAGGGCTCTTAATGTCTGAGTCATCTCTCCAGTCCTGGATTGAGGAGGTTTTAAAAATTAACTACCAATATTGCTTTATTTAAAGCAAAGGTATGGCCTATTTGTGGAATTCTAGATAAGGGTCTTGTGAGCCCCATTTAAGGAGGGAAGATTCCCCTCATGTCTTCTCAAAGCAGTTCATTTTAGAACTCATAACAGCATATTGCTATCTTAATGATTCTGGTTAATCTACCAAAAATTTCACCCTTGAAAGATACTGTCGCTCCCCGTCCCAACAGCCATTGATTGCCAAAAGTTCCTGAGGTTGGGTTGGGGGTTCTTACCCACTTCTTTAGGTCTATGTTAGAATTTTTTCTTACATGGAGCTTGTGCATGCGGTCTCCATTGCCATGAGTTCATATGGGTAACTGATCAGCTGTCTGGAAAACTGTTTCCTTGTGGTCGTCTACCACCTCTCATTCTTACAAAATTTCTACTTCCTCTTCTGCAATGATCTCTGAGCTTTTGGAGGCAGAAGTCTGATATAGGTGTCCTACTCAGGAAGCCTCTTATTCTATGTATGTTGGCCAGTTGTGGGTTTCTGTGTTAACATCTGTGGCATAAGGAAAACTCTCTGGTGAGAGTTGAGAGATGCATTAATTAATGGGTACAACAACAAATCATTAGGAGTCCATTTAATATGAGAACTATTTGGTAGAAAACTAATATTAGGTTCTCCTATATATCCTGTGACCTGTGTAGCCTCAGGTTTCTTAGCTTGACATCAGTGTCAGATATGTGCTCCATTCTATGAAACAGGCCTTAAAGTTAAATCATTAAATCCAATTTGAGTGCAGTTGTCTGCTCCCATATTTGTGCTACTATTGCATGGTAGGCATGTCTTGCCAGGCTATTGTTCTAGTTCGCAGGATTCACAGCTGGGTAGGGTTGATGATTTTTATTTTCCTTTTGGAAGCTTGTATAACCACTTCCAGCACTATGAACACTAGTCAATAGAGATGAGCCTGTGAAGTCAGCCCCAGCTGATTTCTCCTTGCTTGTTCTATAGCTCATTTGTGTAGTGTCCTCAGGAATAGGATCTTACAGGACATTCTGATGGATAACAAAGAGCAGGGGCCATGGGCAGTTTTGTTGGAGGGTCTCTGAAAACCCTGATCAAAGCTTCTGGATAGGAAGGTCCATTCCTGGCACTTTATTAGGTTATGTTTTCTACAAGGGCAAATGATCATAAGTTGTGTAGATAGCTATGTATCACTTTCTCTTTCTTTTATTTAAAGGTTTTGAAATTTATTTGTATTTTATGTGTATGGGTGATATGACTGCATGTATGTAACTGCACCCATGACCTGCAATGCCTTTGGGGGACAGAAGAGGACATCAGATCTCCGTAACTCGAATTTTGAACAATTGGTAGCTGCCATGGGGTTCTGGGATTTGAACCTGTATCTTCGGTCAGAGTAGTCAGTACTCTTAAGCACTGAACTATCTCTCCAGCTCATTTCTCTTTCTTTAGTTAACATGAAGTTTGCACTTCATATGAATTATGACACCTTGTGTTAGGTATAAAGACATTACCTTGTGCGTTTCCTGTGACACCTCCGCTGCTTCTCACCTTTCAGGAACAGTCAGCTACGTAAGGAAGACTAATCTTACAATGTGTTTTGAAACTGCAATTTTAGGAGTCTTAACATATGTGTGAGGCATTTCTCAGCTGTTAAAGCCATTTGACTCTGAGTCAGATATTTGTTTATTCAGAGACTCAGCTTACATAACTTATTAAACAGCAATGGCATTTTATTTCCCATAGGGTGAACTAAAAGTGCCTTGTAGTCAATAGGCATTTTAATAAATGACAGCACTCCACCACAAAATATTTTATTTATTCTCCAATCTATTGCAAGTAGCAAATTCAACTGTAAATCATAATCAATATATTCTACAAAATAAAATCTTCTTTTAGAGTGGCATTATAAACAGTCACTTAAAAACATTGCCTTAAGTGATTGATCTTAGAACGCTCATTGTTTCTGTATTACTGCTCTGCTTATGGGATCAGGTTATTGACCGTCATGTACATATACATCATATTTGTGGAAGCTTCAGCATCATTGTTTTACCTCACAGCTCCTGTCTTAGAATCCTTTTGACCTTTGAGGACTTGCAGGGAGGACTCTTCAAACAGTATCCAGATAATTGCAGCTGCTTGCTGACCCGATTCAGTGTTGCTATTACTAATTTGGTGACTAATTGGTGAAGGCTTGGTGTGAAGAGAAAGGGCTTGCTTGTGTGATGTCTGAACACAGGTTTGGGCCTGGTTGACACCCAAGGACATAAAACATGGCTAGGGTACTTCCCAACACACTCTAGATTTGTCCTCTTGAATCACTTTTTTTGTTTGGATTTTTTTTTTTTTTACCTCTTGTCCATCTCTCTTATGCTCCATTGGGTTCACATGTAAAATTTTATATCAAAGCTTTCTAAAATCTTAACCTTGTAATCTCTTGCCAAAAAATTATTTTCATTTTCACAATGGTCTTTTATGGCTACCCCAAAAGTTGTGAGTTCAAATACTTACTGAGCTGTATTATCAAATTATCAGCTGAATTATGAACTCCAGGGATTGGTTTTGAAACAAACACAGTGACTATTTTCTTACTGGAAAAACTCCAATAGAATGCATTTAATTGTTCCTTTTAATGCAGCATAGATAAGCCAAGCCTTGTGGTTTTCATGCCAGAAAGCAGGATAGACTACATATCCTGCAGTGTTTACTGTAATTGAGTTGACAGAACAGAAAAACCCTTGTGTAGGATAAATAATTTTATGTGTTACCAATGAGTTCTCCCTTTCCTACCAGTTGACTCAGACTAGTTGTGTCAGTGTAATCATCAGAATAAGAAAATCTGTGACCTTGTTTCTATATTGGCTAAAAAATGTGAAAAATATATTTCCCCATAGGAAACACCATTTGTTTCTTTGGATGTTGAAAACAAATGTTAGAAAATAATGTAAAAGAGAGAGAGATTGGTCAGTTGTCTTGTCCTGGAGAAAACTCATGCCTCGATTTATTTCTCCAGAGTTTTGTTTAGATATAATTCACATACTACAAAATTCAATAATTTTAATGTGTTCAAAGGCTTATGCAACCATTGTGGCAACTGATTTTAGAACATATTCATCACCTCCCAAAGGATCACTTACTTATTAGTATTACCTCTATTTCCTCAGCCCCAACTCCAGGCAACCACCAATCTACTGCCAGTCATGACAGATTTGCGTTTTGGACATTTCATGTATATTGAGTCATATAGTATATGGCCTTTTAGGAAATTATTCTCAATGTTTGAATATTACTTTTGACATTTTTCTATGCTGTAAGATGTATCAAAGCTTCATTCTCTTTATCACTGAATGTTATTGTCTATATTCTAATATTTAATAACATATTGTTAGACATCACATTTATTTCTCCATTCATTAATTTATGAACATTTGAATGTTTCTAATTGTGGAACATATGAATCATGCTGTAATAAATAGCTACACACAGTTTAAATATTTTTTTCATTTATTTGGGAAGTATAAAGGTGTGGAATTGATAGCTCATATGGTAATAAAACATTCTGTCTTTTGAAGAACTATCAAGGGGGAAAACTGGCTGCAGAATTTTATAGTGTATGAAGGTTCAAATGTCCTTACATTCTCAACAAATTTGCTTATGTTTTATCAGTTTTATTATAGTCATCCAACTGGATGTGAACTGCTGTGTATTTGTATTTGTACTCTCTGGTAGGAATGGTAATAGGCAACTTTTCATGTGTTTATTTTTAATTTGTTTATCTTTTCAGGAGAAAAACATATTAATTGACCCTTTACAAATAGACCCTTTACTGAATTGTGAGAGCTCTTTATGGATTCTGGATACAAGTCCTTTGTCAGTGACTAAAATGAAGCTGCAACAATGGTTCTAGGATAGTGTGAAAGTAGGTATGAAAACTCTGCCATGGTAATGCTTTTGTTGCTTAAAGATTAAGAAGGATTGTAACAATAGTGACAACATGTATAAGACCCATGCTGACTCAATCAGACAAAAACCCTGCATAGAACGTGGGAAATGGGCAGCTGGCCCCAACCCCAGCCTAGCATCTATTGGCAACTGATTCCTGCTGGGTGAGGGAGCATAGGTCTTCCTTAAGAGATAGAATTTAGAAAGGCTGACTAGATTCTAGTGGATGAAATTGCACTGAAGAAAATCTGGGTACAAATGCCTGATTAGAAAGGACCTAGCATACATGACAGAATGTATGAAACTCATTGAGGAGTATGGGAGCCTGAGTGGGGAGGGAGAGCTAAATGTTATTAAAATCTATCGTATGAAATGCAGAAAAATTCAATAAAATATTTAAAAAGAAAATAAAATACAAAACGGGAAAAAATGTAATAGGATTATTATAAGGAAGGCCCAAAGAGTATGGGAGAAGCAGCTTGAGACCCAAAGGCTGGAGCTAAAGATGAACCAGCCACTCTAAGTCCAAGAAATGACAGGTCGCGGTAGCGAGTGGAGGAAGCAGAGTCACAATGACCCAAAGCAGGAGACTTACGTTGTTTGTCTCTCAAAACATGTACACAAAACTCCAAGCAGAACATTAACATGAAGCTTAAAATATTCAGGTAAACTGCAAACCGAAAATGCATCACTCTGTGGCCAAACACGTCTTACTTGTTTTCAGCCCTCAGTTCCACATGAAAACAAGGAAACAAACAAAATACTGGCAACTTATGAAAATGGGCGAGTATCATATATGTTTCCTTTAAAAGAAGAACTGTTCTTTCTTAGAGCATAATTTGGAAACAGTAATCGAGAGAGATGGAGGAGGTCACCGATTTGTGTCTCCAAATATCCTTCAGTGTAGGTCCATCTGCTAGAGCCTGGTTAATCTGCAAAGACTTCCATGCTTAAAAGACACTGACTCCACCCTTCCCCTCCCAGCAGCCATCTGTTGCCAACACTTAATTAGGTGGGGTTGGAGCTTCTCATGCACGTCTATGTCTATGCTGTGATTTTTTTTTTTCTGGCTTGAGCCTGCAAGGGATCGTGCATGCTGTCTCCATTTCTGTGACTCTATTGTCATCCATGACCTCTGCTCTTAGCCTTTCCACCCCCTCTTCCTCAATGCTACTGAGGTTTAGAAAGCAGAATTTTGATATAAAAGTCCTATTCAGAGATAAGCACTCTGGAGCCTCTTATTCTCTACACATTGACCAGTTGTGGGTTTATGTGGTAATCTCCATCTGTAGCATTAGAAAAATTCTCTGGTGAGAGTTGAGAGATCCATTAATCTATGGGCATAGCAATAAATAGTTAATAATCCGTTTAATATATAAGATTTATTAGCAAACTAATATCAGGTTCTCTCCAATATCCTGTGACTTGTTAGCCTCAGGTTTCTAAGCCTAATATCCCAGGTAAGGCTCCATACAAACAAGTAGACTTTAAATCCAATTAGAGAGTGATTGTTTGGTCCCATAATATTTGTGCTACTATTGCACAGTTGGGCATATTTTGCAAGGTCACTTATCATTGTAGTTTATAGAATTCACAGCTGGGTAAGGATGACAAATATTTTTTTTTTCCTTCCAATAGCTTTCATAGCACCTTCCAGAACTATAGATGAGGTTCTGAACTCAGGATCTGGTTATTTGTTCTACAGTTCATGTATGTATTTTCTGCAGTAATAAGATCCTACCATCAGTTCCGGTGGGTAACCAAGAGCAGAGGCAATGGCCAGTGTTGTTTGTGGGACTAAGGGACCCCTGGTCAATAGCTTCTAAAGAGAAAATTCATTCCTAGCATTGAGGATTTTTTTTTATTAGCTTATGATGTCTAGAAGGAAAAATGTCCACCTTTTATAACTCCTTTAAATCTTTTTATTATATATTTATTATTTTATTGAGTTTTATAAATTTCATACAACACTTCTTAATTAGATTTAGATCCTCTTCCCCATCCATTCACCTCCCCCCCCGCCGCCAGACCTCATGTATTCCATCATACATGTTAAATCCTATCCAGTCAAACATTAGTACCCAGATGTCCTTTACTACAAATTCATCCACTGGAATCTGGTCAGGCTATCTAGAGACTGCAAGTAAGGCATACTCTCCCTCTGCCAATAGTATTTATTTTCTAATAGTTTTCAGTCTAGGACTGGCGTGCCACCAATACCTATGGCTCCACTTTGGGCCCTTGTCTAATTTGAGTTGGTGTGGGTCCTGGGCTCAATATCATCTTTCTTATATTTTCATATGAGCAAGATTTTAGTACCCTGAAAGATTCTGCTTCCCTAAGTTCATGACTAACCCTAGATCTTACAGTCTTTCCACCCCCTCCTCTGCAATGATCCCTGAGCCATAGGTGGGTGAGGTTCAATATAGGAGTCCTATCCAGGGATACACATTCTGCAGTCTTTATTCTATAAACCTTGGCCAGTTGTGGCCTTCTGTGTGGATAGAACTATGTTATTTGAGGAAATTTCACTGGTAAGAGTTGAGGAATGTTTTAGTTTTCTCTCTACAACTCATTCTGCTATGTTCTATGAGCCTTAGGAGTAGAGGTTGTCACCTCTATAGGTGAAAACTGTAGATATGTCACCTAGGACTTGGCATCCCTCAGTCATATATTCTCTGTGTCTGGCCAGTTGTGGAGTACTGCTATAGCTTCTATTTGTTGCCAAAAAAAGCTTCTTTGATGAGTGTTGCACTGTATGTTTGTCTGTAAATATAAGGATCCATATTTAGCATATGGTAGGAAACTTCATTTCTCTAGAAATATGACAGCGATAGGATTTTCTCTAGAATCTGTGGCCCCTGAAACTGAGTCTACATTTGGCTGAGTCTATAGTACCATGCATGAGTTCCCTCCCATTGAGGGAGTTTTAAGTCCTCAATTAAATAATCCCTAGATGAGAGTGCTGCATCAATGGAGGTAATATGCTGTGCTGGTTATTAAGGTTATTAAAATTTAGGGTTGGGTTGGATCATTGACCCCTAATCTTAGTAGTATGCATGTTATCATCTAGCATTATGGGAATTAAACTTCAGGTAGAAGACTTCAAGGTCAGTTGCTACTCCACTGTTCCAAGTTCTGTATCACAAATATGTCCTGTCTTGACCAGTAGAGTATTATCTT
Organism: Eospalax fontanierii; assembly: GCA_035773235.1. Taxonomy (NCBI): domain Eukaryota; kingdom Metazoa; phylum Chordata; class Mammalia; order Rodentia; family Spalacidae; genus Eospalax; species Eospalax fontanierii. Next base: position 22,447,710 of record CM069526.1, read on the forward strand.
CTAGTTTTGGGGGAATAAGCAAGAACTTTGGCAATAGACTGTATTATTTTAAGGGTCTCTTGGACCACTCTTACCAACCATACAAAGGTAGGTACCTTCTGTCTGTCACTGTGTTCCTTGCCAAACAGATCCTGAGTATACGGATGTACTAATGTTTACACACTGTGCGTTTCTCAGGGGGTTTTGGTGGCATCACATTTCCCTCTGAGTTCCCTACCCCTCCAAGATTCATTCATGTCTGTTCTCCCCTCCCAATCCCAGCACCCACATTATCCCCGCCCTCCCCCATTAACACTCACCTCCTTCTCCTGACTTCTCTCCCGCCACTAAGTGACCCCCTGCATGTCCCTCCCTCCTCTCCTCCCTGCCAAATAATCCCACTTTCCCCATCTCCAACCTGGTAACATCTGTTCCTTACTGTTCCCTCTTTTCAGGTTCTTTACCTTCATGCATCCTTTCTCTTCTCTTGGCTCCTGGTGTTGCATCAAGATGCATACTCACATATGGGGATTGGTGCTACAAACCACAAATGAGGTAAAATACACATCGCTTGCTTTTCTGCATTTGTGTTACTTCACTTACTATAACACCATCTAGTTTCATCTATTTACTTGCAAATTACATTATTTCATCTTTTTTTTTTAAGGCTGAGCAGAACTCCATTGTATAAATGAACCACAGTTTCGTTATCATTCACATTTAGGTTGTTTCCATTTCTTAGTGATTGTGAAAAGAATAGCAATAAACATGTACAATAGGATGAGTCCTTTGAGTATATGCCAAGGACTGGTTTAACTGAACCATATGGTAAATTCATTTTTAGTTTTTTGAGAGTTCTCCATGCTGCTCTCCATAGTGGCTTCGTGATTTTACATTCCCACCAGCAGTGAATGAGCATTCCTCTTTCTCCACATCCTCTTCATCATTTTATGTCTTTTGTTCTTTTCATCTTATCCAGTCCGACTGGGGTGGGATGGTTTTATCTATATTTTACATTTTAACGTGGTTTTATCTGTATTTCTCTAATTGCTAAGGATGTTGAGCATTTTAAAGGTGTTTCTTAGCCATTTATACTTCTTTGTTTGAGAATTCTCTTTCAGGCCTATAGTCCATCTTTTTATTGTGTCATTTATTTGCTTATTTCATCATTGTTTTTATCGGGGGGTTCTTTGTATATTCTGGATATTAATCCTCTGTTGGATGTGTAGCTGGTAAACATTTTTTTTTTTTTTGCCACTCAGTGGGTTTTCTCTTCCCTTCCTTGGTTGTTTCTTTTGCTGTATAGAAGCTTTGTAGTTCAATGAGGTCCCACTTATTGATTGTTGACCTTAAAGCCTGAGCAGCTGATGTTCAATTTAGAAAGTCCTTTCCTACTCTTGTGTCCTGGAGGGTACTGCCTGTATTTTCTTCCAGCAGTTTCAGAGTTTCAGGTTTTATATTGAGGCCTTTGATCCATTTGGAGTTGACTTTTGTGCAGGGTGAAAGATGAGGATCCAATTTCATTCTTCTGCAGGTGGAGTTCCAGTTTTGCTTCTCTTATGTTCCATTGATCTAAGTGTCTATTTTTGTGCCAGTATTGTGCTGTTTTTACAACTATAGTTCTGTAATATAATCTGAGATCTGGTGCAGTGATTCTGCTCCAACATTGTTCTTATTGCCCAAAATTGCTTTGGCTATCTGAATTTTTTTGTGATTCCATATGAATTTTAGTATTGTTTTTTTCCTATGTCTTTGAAGAATGTTGTAGGTATTTTGATCGGCATTGCATTGAATCTATAGATTGCTTTTGGTAAAACGGTCATTTTCACAATATTGTTTCTACCAATCTGTGAGTATGGAAAGAGCTTCCGTCTCCCAGTGTCTTCCTCTATCGATCTCTTTAAAGATTTGAAATTTTCATTGTAGACATTTTTAATGTCTTTAGTTAGGTTTATTCCTAAATATTTCTCTTTTTTTGAGATTTTGTGAGTGGAGAGGTTTCTTTGAATGCTTTTCTATGACTGATTGTTATTCATGCATACATTCAGGCTACAATTGTTGAAAGCTGATTTTTGTATCCTGCCATTTTACTAAAAGTGTTAATGATGTCTAACAGTTGGAATTTTGGGGATCGCTCATGTATGATATCATATCATCTGCAAATAGAGAAAACTTCACCTCTTCTCTTCCAATTAATACTCATTTGATCTCCTTTTCTTGTCTTATTTCTCTTGCAAGAGGTTCAAACAATATATTGAAAAGTGCTTCCAGTTTTTCTCCATTTAGAATGATCTTGGGCCTGGGTTTGTTGTATATAGCTTTAATTAAGTTAAGGTATGTTCCCTCCAGACAAATTCCCTCTTGGATTGTTAACATGAATACATGTTGGATTTGCTCAAAGGCCTTTTGCATCTATCAAGATGACCATGTGGTTTTTGGCTTTAAGACTGTTTATATTTTTATTGCATTTATTGATTTACATATATTGAACCATCCCTGCATCTCTGAAATGAAGCCTTACTTGATTATGGTGAGTGATCTTTTTGATGTGTGTCTGTATGTGGTTTGTAAGTACTTTGTTGAATATCTTTGCATCTATATATGTATTAGGGATATGAGCCTATAGTTTTCTTTTTTGTTGTATGTTTACTTACTTTTGGTATTAGAGTGATACTGGCTTCATAGAAGGTGTTTTGAAGCTCCTTAGGTTTCTATCTCTTTGAATAATTTAAACAGTATTCATTGTAGATCTTCTTTAAATGTCTGGTAGAACTCTGCTGTGAATCCATCTGGGCCTGGGTTTTTTTCAGTCAAGACATTTTGTATTACTGTTTCAATTTCCTTATTTGCTTTGGGTCTGCATATGGACTTACAGCAATGATTTTGGCATGCTCAACACCCATGGAAACTGAAGCAAACAAAAACCCAGCATGGAACTGGAGAAATGGGTAGCAGACCCCAATCTTTGCTGAAGAATTATTGGCAACTTATTAGTGTTGAGTGAGGATGAACTAATCTTCCTAAATTGAAGGACTCCAGATAGGTTGACTAGACTTCAGTGGATGTACTTGCACTGAAGAACATTTGAGGACACACAACTTGATGCAGTAGAAATAATGTATGGATTCCAGTTGGGAGGCTATTGGGAGATGCTGGTACAGAAGGGGGTATAAAGATGATTAAGATTGTTTGAAATATTCTGTATGAAATACACAACTATTCAATAAAAATTTAATAGGAAAAATATGTATTCATTCATTGAAGAAAAGAATAAAAAACATCATGGCTTTTATACTAATTTTTTGCCTCTTAATTTTAAAAAAATAGGGAATAAGATGCTTAAATTTTTATCAGCATTAAGCTACATCTTTTCAGACAAAAGCACATAACAACATCACATAAAAAACAAGTAAACTCAAAACAGTAACCCTAAAAGCTGAAACAACCAGTTATCAAAGATTTGGTTTGTATCCAAAGGACTCAAATATCACTTTGAAGTGTCTCTGATTAGCTCAATTAAGGATTAATTGACATTAATAAGAATCATTAAAATATATTACACATATAAAATAAATTAAGTATAAACTCTCATGATAATGTAAGTGGAAATATGATTTATCACTTTTGGAAGATAACAAAACCAAATTATTTTGTAATCTAATAAAGTAAAGAAAGAATCAAGACATTTATCTATAAGATACTAGTCAAAGGCCAATATGCAACTGTTTTTTAGGAACTTGAGAGTAACCATGCAGTTGTTTAGCACTGGTTTTACTTATTAAACCATTTTAGCTAGTAAACGATGAGATCACAGAATTAGAATACAATCATTTTTCAATTGTGGATGAAATAGTGAATGTAGGCAGTGATTATCAGTGGATACTAACATTTCACAAAGGAAGAAATATTACATGTGTCTTCTGAAGACAATCCATGTGATCTATGATCTATTTCTGACAGAGCATCAAGTCTGATTCTGAGTCTCTAATTTGTTAGAATTAAAAAGGACAGATGAACATGTTGTTAAGCTGATACTACATTGATTTATTGAGACACTGAGCAACTCCATAGTACCTGTCACCTACCTTCTACACAAAAGGTAGACAAATAAAAGAAAGAAGATCTCTAATCTGGGATGGAGTATTTAATCTTGAGCCCGGCTCTTTTGGGAGTATGAGCTACTTATAGAAACCACTGTATTTTCACCACTAAGACTTACAGGTGCTGAGATTCAGCTGCATAAAAGAGAGACAAAGTCCGACACTGCAGAAAACTTGTTCCCTTCCTCATGAAGACAAAGATATGGATGATGTATTTTAAGTTTTCTGAATTTCTTAAGTCTAGTCTTTGTGTAAGATGGAGTAACTCTTCAGGAGAGAAAACAAAATCCAGTGCTGACAACAAATCCACAATGCCCAGTACATAGGTTAGGCTTGAGCAGAACACCAACAAGAAAATAGTGTATAAAAACATGGATATGAAGATAGTCCTAATATTATTATATTTAATGAAGAAATTCATATCAGTAGTTACTATGAAAAAATTTAATGTCATGGTAGAAATGCAAGAACTGATGCTTTAATAGACAGGAGGGAACAATATTAAAAAGACCTAAAGGAAATGTTCGTGAAATATAGAATATCTGGTGTGAAAACCACAAACAACTATATATCAAGACAAGCTGACAAGAGGTAAAATATTTAGTTTTATGAAAATAAAAATAGCAAATAAAATATTTTTTAAAAAAGAAAGAAAAAAAATGAGTAGGAAATTGACAAAAGTAAAGTGTGAAACGTAATCCAGGTGAGACATTTGTCACTGAATGAATTATGAAACTACCCTAATCACCTGTATTATGGAGAAGTCTTATGTAATACAGAAGGCAGACATGGAAATCACAATATCCAGATAGAAGGTTTTGTAAGAAAGAACTGAATAAAGGCAGAGAAAGAACTAGCCATAAAACGAGGCGGGGAGGAGGGTTCTGTCAGAACTTAAAGAAAACAGGAAATTTCCTAAAAGCCTCCAAAGAAGAAAAACAGGTTCACAGGTGAATGATCCATATTTGCTCTGAATGCGAACTTTTTAATAGCAACACTAGGTATTACTAAGCCATGGCGTAATCTTTTCAGTATTTCAAGAGAAAATCTTTTGGAACTCTATGTAAGTAAGATTAACATTTGGTGAAATAAAGATATTTCAAACTTTCAAAACCTCAAGATATTTGCCAGCCACAAATTTTTATGAAAGAATTCCCAAAAGATTCATTAAAATGAAATACAAGTCAACGAAGAAGAAGAAGTGTGCTAAACCATAGCAAACTCACAGCATAAAGCTGGAGGGAACAGCACATGGTGGCTTGAGCTTCCCATTCATTATTACTAATAAAATTTACTATTCTAGAGGTAAACTTAAGAGACTTAGGAGGAGGAGCCTTCAGAATGGAATTAAAAAAAAAGAAACATGAAGTTTTGGGAGCAAGAGGCCTCAGAGATGAAGAAGGAGAGAGAAAAGATCTCAGTATGATGGGAAGAACACAATTCAACCTTTCTCTCTTACAGTGGTAGAAAAAAGTGTGGATTGACATAAAATACCCAGGGAGGTTTGGAGATTAGTGTAATTTATTCTGTGATGGATTCTGAGGAAAAGGAAGGAGAAGAAGAAAGGAAGTTAAAGACTACTTCCAGAAAGAAAAGGAAAAAGAAAAAAGTAAAAAGGAAGGAAGGAAGGGAAGAAAGAAAGAAAAAGAAAGAAAGAAAGACAGGCAGTGTGATACCACATTGCAGTAATGACCGAACAAATCCAGCCTGGCTCTGAGCATCTGTTAAAATCAAGAGAGAAGACACTTGGAAACAGCCACTGAACTGACAAGACTTAATGTTCATGAACCTTGCTCCTCTCTTTTCACAACCATGTCTGACAAACTTGATGTGGCTGAGATCAAGAAATCCCATAGGATGAAACAGAGGATGACAGAAACACAAGAGAACAATCCTGTGCCTTCAAAAGAAATTATGGAGCGGGAGAAGCAAGTGGCTGAATTCAAATGAGGGGAGTGTCTCTGATAGGCACTCTATATTCCACAAGCATTTCCTTCTTATTTCACTTCTTGTAGCTATCTTACTTTGGCTGCCCCTTTCTCAACAAAGGATCCAGAACTACTGATAAGAAAGACCATGACTGCCTCTTCCATCTGCCAATCTGACTGGCAGGGAAGGAAAAGAAAAACCACGTTGGTGAAGGGAAAAGCTGGGTGGGAGGTAGTGAAACTGAGAGCAAAATTCAAGATAATCTAAGGTATTCTGCAGTCTATAAAATGCACATTAATCAGAGTTCCATTTTCTTGTTCAAGTGATTTTATGTATTGGAATGAAAAAAAAATACATAAAGTTTAAGAACTGAGAGTGGTATCCAATCTCTTCTGATAATTTGTTCCTTCAGATTTCTCCCAGAACTGTGCTCCAGAACAAACACCGTGTGCTCTCTGTATTGAAATCATATGTTCAGCAAAATATGGGAAAGGAAGAGTCTTACCAGGTGATTTCTCCTTTCTGAAGCCTACTGACCTAAAACAGTACATACAACCACAAACAGATGCTATCAGTCTGATCCCACTGGTTGTTTGAAACGCAGATGGGCTTGTCCATTGTTTTCAGTGAATATTTGTTGTTTGTAGTACTTAATATTCTTACAACATACATTTATGCATATATTACTCTGGGTCAAGGGCTAGGACAGGTCAGGAGGGATTAAAGCTATAGATTAGATTAGATTATAAAAAGATCACAAGGTCTAGTAAGCTTGTTTACAGTATAAACAAGCTGAGATAGTATTAAATAATCTCAAAACATAAGATTAATTTTGGTTTCAAGATTAGGTAAATGTCATTCCCACAAAGAGGCCATACATGGGTTTAAGTTGCCTTTAATTTATTAGTTATTTTTCTTGAGACTTTAGGAGGGTCAGTTGAGTGCCAGAAGGACAAAGGAACAGTTATGCCCTGAAGCTGAGGAGTTATTGACATCCTGTGTGACTTTATATTTGATCTTACTCTGAAAACACTAGTGACAAACCATAGTGATCTTAAAAGTAACTCATACACAGATTTGAGTGAGTTCCCTCCTTTTTAACCACACTCTGTGTCTTATCTGAATTATCTTTTAAAAGATTTGTTATTTTTATTTTATGTGTGTGAATATATTGCTTGTATGTAGATAGGAGGACCCATGTCATGCAATACCCTTAGAGGTCAGAGGAAGGTATCAGATCCCCTGGAACTGAAGTTATGGATGGCTTTTAAGCCACTATATTGGTGCTGGGAATGGAACCTGGGTTTTCTGCAAGAGCAGTAAGTACTCTTAACTGCTGAGCCATCTTCCAAATCCCTCATCTGAATTATGTCAACAGACTAGGGAAGGTTGGGGAGGGACCGGAATGGGATCCCAGTGAAAGGAGGGAACTGTGGGGATCACAAAGGCTTTCAGTCTGTAATTCTGCATCCAGAAAATTGGTATTCCATTTTTATGATAAAGCAAAAGATTTTCATGGTATCTAAGGATTTGTGAAGACCAGTTTTTGTGTAGTCTTTGAAATAATTGCTTATAGAATCTACTTTGGAAAGCTAAGGTCTTTTATTACCCTGCTAAATACCAGTTAAAAATGTTAGAAAGTTGGAAAGTGTACCATTGCATTCTATTTGGAAGAGACAGCTAAGAGCTTTAGCAGCTTTATTTGGGGATAAGGAGAGAGAGACATGTTATTACCTAAATACTGGCGATTGAAAGGTATACTTAATTAAAAAGAAATAACAATCTGACTGCATAGGAGCAACTTTCTGTACGACTGAGGGCCAGTCGGACTTTTATCACTTCCATTATACATGAGAAATGTACTAGAAACCATCGGCTGTGGGGGATGACAAGATAAGGTAAAAGAGAAAAAATTATGAAGGTTCAAATTATCAAGGGAAGGGAATTTCATGAATGTTATCATCTTCCACAATGTGAATTTATATCTTAAAACCTTTATTTGTGAAAACAAAAGGCAGAAAGCAGAGAAACTGCAGACTCAGAGTGACTTAAAGGATCTCTAATCTCTTCAGAATTCATGTGATTTGAATAGTAATTATGGAGTTACTCTATGGGATATTTAAGCATACTTGAACATAGACTGGATATTTAATGATATTAAGGAATCAATGTGAATTTTCATTAGGTATAATAGTAGAATACTTATCCTTTGTATGTCAATCCTGAAACATTTCTTTGTGAAGTTATATAATACCTCATTTTTATCACAGTACTCAATGAACACAGAGAAAAGCTCTGGGGTTCTGATATAAGGCTGGTCAAATTCATAATTGTTAAAATATAGAAAGATTATTATTATTAGTCTTCCACATTTGTATGTATTTGGAAAGCTTTCTGATTACTTTCAAATAAGTAGTTAGAGAACTCAAGTTCTCACAGCAGAGAGGGCTGTGAGCAGGATGGGAAGACCCTTTTCCACTCTCCATCAACATCCAGAGAGCAAAGGCAGCCCCATTACTGTGTGGTCCCATGTTAATCAAACTTCAGTCTTCTGTTTAAAGAGTGACTCCTGTCGCATGATGTAAGTTTCATATGATCCTCTCTTACTTTGTCACATAGCACAGGTCATATATTAGAGAAATCTACTTTCTCACCTTGCAACACCCTTTTCTCTTTCCCTTGAAAACCTTTAAAAGTAGGTACCTTACTTTGTCTACTGAGCTGAAACTCCGCTTCAGACCTCCTGCTCTACTGCCTACAGAGGTGTTAATATATCTTTCCTGAAGGATATTCAACTTATCTCCTCCTTCTCTCTTGAATCCACTCTTGTCTGTCTCTCTCCCTAAAACCCAATAAAACTAGGTGTGATTAGTGGTTAGGTTATACAGATAGAGGAGGAGAGAAGAAAGTGAACTCTGACTGTGGAATTCAGAATCTAACTTCACCGGAATACAGAGATACTTAAAGTTAGATTGTTGATAGTGCCTGTTGTAGGAAAATAATTGGAACTTTTCAATTCAGCTGGCTTTGAGAATTAGTCTTTCACACTCCAGAACTCAAAAGGAACTGACTTTGAACTCATCTCTTGGAAGGGGTATTGACTGTGATATAAAATATGTTCTAGCAGAAAATATGGTAGCTTTGACTAGACCAGACTGGGTCTCAAAGTCTATTTCTTTTCTTTCTTTCTTTCTTTCTTTCTTTCTTTTTTTTTACAACTTCTGGTCTGTTATGGGTCTTAGGGCTCAGCCCTTTAACTTCATGACTTCTAATTCTTTTATCTCCCCCTTTTGCCTGTATTTTAGAACTAGAAATAGCAGGAATCATTTTTAGAAAAGTACTGTTAGTTCTCTTAAGCACTGGGCTCACACCCAGGAAATCAAACCATATTAGGAATTAAACTAATTGAAAACAAGCCCTGGGGAGGTTTTGGCGAATTAACAACAGTTCCTTGACTGGCACAGGTGCCCTCTCTTTTGACAACAGGTGGTCCCGTTGAAATTGCATGCTAATTGAGCCTATAGAAAAAAAATATAATGACGTGTTAATGGTTCTTTGGAAGAAATTTGAAGTTAACAGTTTTCTGGCACATTTTATCGCTGTGAATCACTCCACCCTTGTTTTGGGTGGAATAGCACATTAGAAGAATGTCACTGATTTGGCTTGGGGTAATAACAGCTCAACAGTATCAAGGCATCCTTAGGTTGACTCTTCAAAGTAGTGTGAACAATGAAGAGCAAGCACATCTGAGCTCACTCAAGCTTTCATATGGGTCTAGGAGACATGGTACTGAGTGCATGGCACTATTGGGGCTATTTAGAGGTATTTAGGGCAGGAATAGCTGGGTTTGCATTCCTTCCCAATTCCTTAACAAAACAGCTGGCTCACTTCCTCATCTATAAAGTAGTCCAACAATATGTCCATTGGAAACTAGTTATGGAGATAAGAATCATCTCAAAAGCCAGTTCTGACAAGTAGTAGACTTCAGGGACTTAAGATGGTTTGTCCATTTTGAACAAAACACATTGATCATGTAATTCTTAATTTAAGTTTAGCTTCCTAATAGCTATTAATGTAATGATAAATTGTCACGAATTGCAACATCTGACAGAAGTGGAGTTCATGTAGATCAGTCCTCTGAGTTTCTGTATATCTAAGGAAATGAAGTAAGTCAAGAAAGTCACATAATTAACTTCAATATAAGTCTAGCCAGCAGTTTTTACTAGCTACTCTTCTCTTTGTTTCATCTTCTCTCTTACTATTATACATGTGATGTGTGTTCATGAGTGCCAGTGCCCACAGCAGGTAGAGGACAACTTGGTGGGGTCGGTCTCTCCTTCCCTTGTGGGACTGGTGGATTGAAATCATGTTGTCAGGCTTGGGTAGCAAGTGACTTAATCTTTTTAATCATCTTGCTGACCTCCAGATACTTCTGCGTGTGCAGGATACTGCCATTAATAATAAACATTTATCAATCGGAGCCAATCATTGCATTTTACATTTCAATAACATCACCTTTTACAGCCAAATCTGTTTAACTATGATGTGTTATTACCATTTTACATATTAGGACTATAAGGTTATGAGAATGAGACCTCTTAAACAGAATCATGATGCACCAAGAAGCCCAAACAGGATGCATATTCTTTGAATTCATGTTCCTTCTCTCTCTCTCTCTCTCTCTCTCTCTCTCTCTCTCCTTCCTCTCCATCTAATCTCTAAACTTTGCATCTCTAAACCTTTCTACTGAGATGCCCATCAATTTATCTAAATTGTAGAAATCTTAAATGTATAATCTATATGGTGTACGTTATTTTTTAAAGCTCACAGTGGCTGGGGGTGAGATGGCCCAGTGGATAAAGAAGTTGCCACAGTAGAGTGAATAAGTGAGTTTGCATTTGCAGTACTCATTTATAAAGCCTGGTGACATTGTAACCAAACTTGGGAGGAAATAGGGCGGGTTGAAATCATGCAGATCCCCCTGGAGCAGGTTGGCTAGGGAGACTAGCCAAAACACTGAGCTCCAGATTTAGTGAAAGACTGTTTCAAAAAATAAGGTTGACAGCAATAGAGAAATTCATGTGAGGTTGACCAATGGCCTCCACACACATGGTCACGTGTGTGTATGTACGTGTGTTTAGGCATACAAATGTACACACACACACAACAGATACAAAGGACAGTTCATTACTCGATTCAAGTATGACTCATTCTACATTCAGGAATTCTGTGACTTTCAGTAAGTCTTTCATTTTGTGTATTTTTAAGCTTTAGCTTTAAAAAAACTTATCTTTATCTAAATTATTATTGTTCAAAATGAGTCATAGTAGGGAAATACTGATTATCAGTATGTTAAACATTGATTAGACATGGCTAATAATTCTAGGGTATTTTGAAAAGTGACTTTGTTTTTCTATTTCTCAGATTTCTGCATTTTTATTGTTTGTAACAGTTATTATTTGGTTTCTTATTAAAAGCTTTGATATCATTTATCTTTTCCTGGCTATGATATGAGCACCTGGCACAGATTTGGGATCTATGAGCCACCTTTTGACAAGATGAATTCATAAAAGTATCTAAGTGAATTGCACTTTCTTATATAAGTTGGTTTTACTTGAATCATTTTTCAAGAGGTAGAAGCTTTTATTCACTTTATTTGATGTGAAGAAACTGCACCCCAGAGTAACCAAATAACTCTTCTGAAATCAAATGTTAAATGAAGAAATACATTAAAACCCATTGTGTTTGACAATAAAAGCTGTCTCACTATTATGGTATTAGGGGCACACACACACACACACAACACACACACACACACACGAATCTGAGAAGTTCTGAATGTTTAATACAAACCGCTCTGGAAATTTGGTGACATCTCTCAGAACAGAATTGTGAGGACACTTAGTAAACAGTTATGAACAGCTGGAATTTATTTCAGTGGGTGCCCAGACCAAGCTTCCCTCCTGATTTGCAATGGAAACAAAATCCCAGCCACAGAGGCTGGCATGTGGTGGCTCATGACTGTAGTCTTAGCACTCTGGAGATTATAGCAGAAGGAGTGTGATAGGTTTGAAGCCAGCCTGGGTTACAGAATGGGACCTGTCCCCTAAACCAAAAATATGTCTCACATGTTGCTATAGAAAGGGTGTCCTAGGAACTTCTTTTACTGGCAAACTGAGAAATGTCAGGATATATCTTAATTTCTCTATGTATTTTCTTAATTATCAAAATGTGGCCAGTTGGTTTTACAAATTAAAGGGAAATAAAAAATAGCCAGTAACTTTCCATTTTTCTTGAGCCGTGAAAGGCTGGCAGATCCAGCAGGACTCCAGCAACTGCTTGCTAATTGGTCTTGTTGCTTTCTGAGCTGTCATTGGTTTGTCTCATGATGGCATAAGAACAAACCCCAGATGGTTCCTCTAAAGCTAACCTTTGTGCTCCAGGCATTGGCCAGTCCATCTGGCCATTTGTGAATATTAATAGATATTTCACCTGAGTCTCAGAGTCAGCAACTGAAGTGTACTTGTTTCCAAAGTTCCTGTAATTGCCAAGAAATAAACTGCTGAGGACCAGTGTATTCACCCAAAGAGAGTACTTTCTAGCTACTTATAGTACTTAACAGGAATCTGAGATTTATGAGGCCATATTTTCAATTATTTCAGCTTTATTATTTATCTAAACTTCTATTTTAACCTTTCTTAGCCTTATTGTCACCATCTTGTGCTAAATCTTTTGAATTACAGACTTCCTTTGAGTTATGATTTAAAAAATTATTATGATATGTGATATATATTCAGTAGAAGTCATATTTTGAATTTTCATTTTATTATAGGCTAGAAATACGATATAATATTTACTTTGGATCCTGAGCAGAGTAAAAGAGTCCCAGTTCTCTGCCTACCACTTGATTATGAGGTTAAACAACTCATATTTTATAGTTTAGAATGTCCCTGTCAAGATGAGGCTCTGTTTTGCTTAAAGTTACTTCACATTGTTTAAAACAGTGGGTTTCCAGCCAGATTGTGCCTTCTTCTAAGAAGTTCCATTTTACAGGGAGCTTTTAACCCTATTTAAGGATAGATGATGATTCTGCATACGAATGGACACATGAATTATACCATCTGTTCATTACCAATCACACAGTACAAACCGATGATAGATGATTTCTTCCAGGTGTAGAAAGGGTTCTAAACTTCTGAATTTATCAGAGTGATTTGGGACTGTAGGAATAGATAAAAATGTCAGGCATCAGGGAAACTAGACCCAAGCACCTATTGGACATAACAAACTGAGAAAGGGTGCAGCTCTCTCCCCTATACCCAATAAAGAAGTAGATACTTAGTATTATGATGAAGATAATTCCACCAATCTGTCGTCCATCCACACCCTGTTTCCAGCAAGGGACTGACACATAGACAACTCTTGACTCTCCCAAGGACTTCAGCTCAGCTCAGTCTCTGCTGTTGATGTCACCTGCTACAATAGCTGTTTACATCTTCCTAGGCTTTCTGTTTGTCTGTCTGGACCTATCATCCTTCCATTCCACCCCTTACCCAGACCTGCTCTTCCCTTTACTTTGCTTCTATAGTCCAATTCTGACACTGCAGCTTCGCTTTGCAAGAGTAGCTGAAGTTTACCTATTCAGAGACCTCCAGGGGTTCTTTATCCTAGCCCTCACAGAGACTGTGTTTACGTCTCTATGAATTTCTAGACTTTACAGACCATCCCTCCCAATTTTCTTGAATCCCCACTGGGGTTCTTTACCCTTTATAGCCATCAAATTACCAATATTTACTGCATGATATATAATGTGTGATGTGAGAAATACTAGTAGTAATTATGATTATAATATAGAATCTGTGTGCGATCTGTCTAGGACTATCAAGAAAATGTAATTATCTAGGAAATTCCTGTGCTGAATAGCTTTAGTTGTCAAGTTGACACACCAGGGTTGAGGGAGCCTCAACTGGGGAATTACCTCTACTGAACTGGCCTGTGGCCGTATGTGTGGGGTATGTTCGTGATTTTTGAAGGACATGGGAGGGGCCATCCCACTGTGGGATGTGCTACTGTGGGCAGGTGGTTCTGTATTGACTAAGAATGCAGGCTGAGCACGGGCCAAGGGAGCAAGCCAGTATGCAGCATTCCTCCGTGGCCTGTATTTCAGCTCCTGCCTCCAGGTTGCTGCCCTGAGTTTCTTACCTTGAGTTTCCTTAGTGATGAACTGTGACTGGGAGATGTAAGCTGAATAAACCCTTTCCTCCCCAAGCTGGTATTTGTCAGAGTGTTTTGTCACAGCAATTGAAAGCAGAGAACAGCTGCCAAACTGTTGTGCCAATTATTGTTATTCAATAAATTCTGACATTGTGGAAAGACATAAATGTATTCATTTATGCTTCTCACAGAGCATGATCATGGCAGTCACTGAGCACTGGTGTTGTGAATGTGAGGTGTTTTGAATGCATTTCAATAAATGACATGTTCAGTTTGTAATGAACCTGATGTAATTTAACCTATTTATGAGTTCAGGGATAGGTAACCAATTGGTTTTTCAGTGACCAGACGCTAAGGAAACAATGTTTATTTGTCAAATACTACCAGTCCTAAATAGATATCTGTAAAATTTCCATTTCTAGTCAATTATACTGTATAAAAGGGAGAGTAAATGATTTGCCCACTTAACAGACAACCATGTATATACATAGTCATACATTGCATCGTATTTCCTCCAGCAACAGACCTCATCTACAATCAGGTGACAATGAAGCTGACAAACTTTTGTATCAGAGACATTGTAGTTATATAACACTGAAGTGTAAACATTCCATATGATCGCATTGCTGCTGATGTAACTCAGTGTACCATGTTGCCAGTCAAAAGAATATAGATCATTCAACTGTGTATAGTGCATTATACCTGATGATACTAAAATGAATTACTGGTTTATGTATGTATTCCACTATATTTTAAAATTATTTTATTGAGAATTTCCACCATAAAAATTTTAGGAGCTGGAGAGATGGCTGGCTCAGTGGTTAAGAGTACTCGCTGTTTTTGCAGAAGACCTGGCTTCTACTCCCAGCATCCACATGGTGGCCAACAACCATCTCTAACTCCAATTCCAGGGGAATCCAACACCTTCTTCTGACCTTCACAGGCAGTGCACAACATGAATGCACTTACATACTTTCATTCAATACACTCATACATTAAAATAAAAATAATAAAGCATATTTCTTAAGTTTCTGCATAATAGTATATCATGTTTCAGCAATTGTCTTAAACATTTCTTGTGTTTTAATATTCCTTTTGAAGGTAGCATGTATTTTGTAATTATTTTAATCTTTGCGTGTTTATGCATGTGTATGATGTGTATACATGTTCAAGTGTGTGTGCATGCACATGTATGTTCATAAGGAGAGCAGGGGTAAAGGTTGGATGTTGCTCGTTTTCTATTTTGAGACAGGATCTGTCACTGAATGTGGAGCTCATTAACTTATCTGAATTGACTGGCCAGTGGGCCCCAGAAATCTGTCTTTTCCTGTCCACTCCCACAGCATTTTTACGTGGATGCTGGAAATCCAAACCGAGGTCCTATGCCTGCATGGTGGGCAGTTTCCCAATTGAGCCAACCCTAATTCTCTTTTTTGTTGTTTTGTTTATTATGGACTTGGCAAAATTTTTTGCTATTTTGTTTATACATATATTTAGTCATATAATATAAATTTCTTAGCTTCATAATGGTCTATTAAGTTGAGATTTGTGTAAGTATACAGGATGATGTTCATACAATAACAATATTGCTTGATGACACACTTCCCAGAATATAAGCCTATCATTAAGAAACATATGGCTAACCCCCGCCCCCAACACACACACACACACAATAATTTTGAAATTTGCCATATTCAAGGTTACTACATTATGTAATAACAATCTTTTCCTTGACTAT
This sequence comes from Eospalax fontanierii, assembly GCA_035773235.1. Lineage (NCBI taxonomy): Eukaryota > Metazoa > Chordata > Mammalia > Rodentia > Spalacidae > Eospalax > Eospalax fontanierii. The sequence goes on from CM069526.1 coordinate 22,463,670, forward strand.
TTGAACTTTTTCTTGTAGTGTTAGGTGAAGAGTTTTGTATTGCTAGGTAAGAAATCTATAAATCTTCTATTCACACATTGACATGAGAGAATTTCAGTGAATTATCATAATATATGAATATTCAGTATAATAGTATCAGCAATTCATCATTACACAAACAGTTGATATATATCTTTAATCCTGTTCTAATCTTCATTGGCCTGCTTGTGGTAAGAAAACCTCACTGAGTGTATATTAAATGTTAGTACAGTATACTTTCTTCCTTGTCAGTTTATCTACAAATAAACATGACCATTGTTTTAATGTTTTTTCACATCACGTTGATTTTTTCCCATGTACCATTACAATGTTTGTAGATAGTAATCCTTCACCTAGGTTCAGGTAATCTTATTTTTCCCACATTGATTATCACATCTATTCCTGCCTGGCATCACCCAGTTGTTACAAAGCACATTCTTTCTCAATGTAGTTTGGTAGTCATCCTCTGACAATCTTGATGCATCCATAGGGGGCAATAGAGGGCAATAGTTTGTGGATTCACCTCTTTTTTCATGCCTAGGCATCCAAAGACCCTTTATTAAAAGGCTTTCTGTCTCTTGAGCTTTTGAAAGACTAAATCAGCTGGTCTCTTAGTTTTGTTTCAGAAATTTTTTGTAAATGATTCAATGAATAAGCACACTGAAGAAAAGCACGATTTTTTTTGTAGGCTCATATAGCAGACCATAAAAAAACATATACTTGGCTAGCAGTAAAATCTATCAAAGTTTTTCAACAGCCCCGTATTTTTTACATTCCTCCGCTGCCACCAGCAGATGCCTCTACATATGTTCCTTGATTTTATGGGTGCATTAGAATGGCATCAAAGCTGTTGTAACATTGCAGGCACGTTTTATGGGTAGTGATTTCAGCATCATGCCATCCGGCAGGCCCACCCCAGCCTTCTGTTGCTGGAATGGAATGGCAAAACACTTAATGAAAGAGATGAAGAATAAGGCAGAGTGAGTGGTCTGAATGGATGCTATATTTCTTCCTTGCTAGAGGAAGGGTCTTGGAGATCATTTCTCTAATAGCACATTAGGAAAACAAGCTTCCTTTAAGATGCACAGGGCATTAGAGCATCCTCATCTCTTAGAGAATATAGCCCCTGAAGGAGCAGCCGATAGTCTTCATGATGACAGTGTGCAGTGTATATATAGTTAGGTAGGTGTTTGTGTTTCAGTAGGGTATCCACAATGATCATAATGATAAATCTGCATATAGCCATTAAGCAATTAGATCATTATTAATATCAAACATTTAGGCTGTATCTACAAGAGAGACACATAAAAATATTGCTTTGAGGAGTCTATTTTCATTTCTTTTCTTTCTTTTGCTTTCATCTTAGTAACTTTTTATATAGGGTATGGAGAGGTAGTGACTTTGTTTTCATGTCCAGACATAGTCACAGGTGCCTTTCCTCTGTTACAAAGGATAGCTTCTTCAACATATTCACATACATATCATACAGCTGCTTTTCCTCTGCGGCATAGGATAGCTACCTCAGCGTATGTTCCCTCCATCATGTGAGAAAGAAGTACCAGGTAGGCACCAGAGGAGGATGCAAAGACCTGAGAGAGTGGATATGACAACTTCCTTATTAGCATTAAAACTAAAGCTCACATTATCCTTCAAGTCTCTCTACCAAGGCAGGAGCCACTGTCACTGTTCTTGGAAAGTTATACTTCAGTGTGAAAATGTATAAAGCTGCAGTCCAGTCTGCATTGGTTCCAATAAACTGAAGACTGTTGCATCAAACTGATCACATATTTTGGTTAACTGAACATTAACTGGGCATTCTCCAGTCTACTTTATTCTTGAAGAAGTAAATCTTATTGTACTTCTATAGTTTCAGGAGCTGTTCTAAGACTCTGTCTATTAATCAAGTTTAGGTTCTTTTCTTTTCCTTTTTTGTTCCCAGAGCTGAGGGACAAACCCAGGGCCTTGTGTTTGCTAGGAAAGTGCTCTACCACTGAGTTAAATCCCTAGCCTGCATACTTTGGGCAGAAAAGGACCATGATGGTTTTTATTAGTTTTGTGCATTTTTAGTAATTCATCATAATCCCATTTAGACTCCCTCCGCCACCTGCATTCCCCATTGCCCTCCTCCCCCAACCAGAGTTACTACACTTGTCGTGTATGTTAAGACCTATCCGGTCAAGCATCCTTACTCAGTTGTCCCTCAGGGCAAGTCAGAGTATCTAGAGTCACTCTCTTAAAGAAGATCACCTCTACTTCAGCCAGCAGTGATCCGTTGTCAGTAGTTCCTTAGCTGAAGCTGGGGCCTGCTACCCATTTTCCCGGTTGTATGCTGTGTTTTTGTCTGATGGTGCTTTTGGCTGCTGAAGATACATCAGAAATTACCCTATGTACTCCTGACTCCACTTGGTAAAGCTGAGAGATAGATACAGTCTGTTCAAGGAACAAAGTAGGATGAAGGACAGGTGCATGTTTTCACAGTTGCTTTAATTTTACTTCTAAGCTTGAGAGTTACAGTGTCCATATCCTAGTTCATCATTTCTTGACATGCTTCTTATTCTTTCAAATTGTCCATGCATGTGTGTAAATCAGAAGACAGCCTCTGCTGTCATTCCCTAAATGCCATCCACCTTGGATTTTGAGACCGAATCTCTCACTAGCCTGGAATGCATCTATTGGGCCAAGGTGGCTGGTCAGTGAGCCCCGGGTAATCAACTTGCCTCTACCTGCCGAGTGATGGGATTACTCGTACATACTGTCATGCCTGGGTTTTTAAAAGTTATATTCTCTGAATCCAATTAGGGTACTTGGGCATGTAAGGCAAGCGTTGTATCTTGGGAACCATATACCCAGGCCTATAGAATTCTTTGGAGAATGTGTTTTTGGGGGTGCATATTTTTCTAGGGGTAGGAATTTAGCCCACTGCAGTCCTCATCTTGTTATTTCTGTTGAACACAGTTTCACCTCTTGCGAGACAGGTCCCTTTTTAGACCCTCCACAGTGGTCTTTCTGTCTTTCCTTTACATCATTTGGGACATAGGACTTCATCCCATAGTCTAATTTCTTGTGTCATTTTTTTTTACCCTTATGAAATTCTTTGCTAACTTTTATGCCCCCACCCAGTCACACATTAATGCCATCCTTCTTTATCATCCTTACAAATCTCTTGCTTTCTTGTAAAACAGTACGTAAGGAAGTCAGAATATATATTTCCTCTGGCATTAGTGTGTTAATTATATTTTATAAAGAATTTAATTCTTAGCATGCTCTTCTAGACTGTATAGTTCATAAATATATTCTCAACATCTCCTTATAGCGGCTATCTCTTCCTCCACCACCTCAGTAATAGGGCACAAATAAGAAATTATGTTGTTCTGCATTTTCTAATAAACTCTTACAGAAGTAAAGGAAAAAAGAAACTTTCTTGGATTGATAAAAACAAGAACAATTCAAGAAGCAGTTTCTTGTCCCTGTCATTATGCAAGTAATATTTGAATCATTTCAGTTAGTGAGAGTATTTCAAGTGGGGAAAGTGGAGCTCAATGACCAGAGCTATCTGTACAAGCTTCATTGAGGAAGAGAAGCACAGCCAGGATCCTCACTCTCCCATTGTATTGTAAACTTATGATCTGTACCATGCTTTTAGCATGCTGAACATATTACCATAACATGTCTCATCTAGTCCTCAGAATAACTATCTGAGGCAGGTGTTTGGGGTCCATTTTGTAGATAAACAAATTGAGGATCTGAAAAGTTAGATATTTCAAGCCATGAAGTCAATAAATAGCTGAGGTTAGAATTACTCCACAGTGTATCTATGTTCTTCCTATCCTTGACAATGTGACTGTTAAGTAAATGTAGGTATGAACTGACTACATTAAACATACTATCAAATCACAACTTTATGTTTAGGAATTAAATCATAATTTGATTTGATCCCCAAAGTAATTTTCTTCCTTGCTTTCTGTGGAATGATTTCTGATATTCCTGAGTAGTAGAATATAAGAACTAAGGCAGGCTACAGGGCTTCTAACCAGAAGGTAAGGACCCTACAGAAGAGGTGACTGAGATTTCCAGTTTTCTTTCAAGCATTGGCATATGGAGATAGGGTTAGCTTTTGTTTGAAATGACTTGTTAGATTAGAATTATAACACATGATGAATGGAAGCCACAGGGGAAATATTTTGGATGACTAGAAAGAAAAGAATTCTCAAAGTCCCAGCTGTCTAAACATGGAATAGGCTATCTTGGAATGTGGTAACATTCAAAAGAAGCAGGGGGACCACTTGGCAGGGTTGCTATTGGAGATCTGATGACATTTGAGGTCCTTGAATTTGGATGCTTTTCTGACAGAGCCTGGCATTCCTGTGTGTCCGTCCTGGATGCTTTCCTCCTGATTCTGCATATCTGGAATATGTTCCCTAACAGTTGACACAGGTAGCTTAGAAATGTAGTGAGGCAGCAAGGGTGGGTCTCTACCTCAGTCTTCATCAACTTGGGGACTGTCAGTCTCCACTACAGGGATTAAAGAATAAAAGCAATGGATGCCATCTCTGGAATATGAACAATGCATTCCTTTTCACCAGCATTTTCATGCATTTTTGAGACTTAGAAACAAGAAGAACCAAAAAGAAACATTCAGATGCTACCTTGAAAGAGAATAGTCAACACCTCAAGTTTTGAGTAAGATATCTGTCTGTGCTACTGACAGCTTTCTATTTTGTTTGAATGGCCATGTAATGATAATGATGAAATAATTATGATAATTATCAGGAGATTACAGCATTTGAGTATCACTGTTCTTGATATCTTGCCAGCGAGCAGAACAGAGGGCAGAGAAAGTTTCTATAGCCGGGTCATGCAACTCCCAAGTCACAGAGTTAGTGTTAGTAGATACAGGCCTGTCTAGTATCAGAGCACTTGTTCTTATTTTCTTGCCTTTGTTGGTAATTTTCCCATTTATAGTACTTTGTAACTTTTATATAATAAAGTTTAAAAAATCTTTCCCTGTTGTTGCACTGAATCTTCCTTGATGAGGTGGTCCAAAGGGAACATAGTGGAACTTTTCTGGTATATTTTGGAAACTTGTGAACTGTCTATCCATGAGGAAGGGGAATGAACACTGGATTCAGCATTGACTTTGATTTAGGCACACTATTTTCTTTGCATCTTTGTCTGTTTGGTTTTAAACTTGAAGGTGTGTTGATCTGTGTTCACTGAAATAAGTATGTGCATGGGAGGGTTTCTTTCCTGAGACAGTCTTGTTATATAGGCCAGGTAAGCCTTGAACTTGCAATTATATTGTCTTCATTGTGTGTCCCCACACCTATAGGAAGAAATTGGTTTTTAAGAAAGAATACTTAGGAAGATGTAAAGGAGAAAGGAAGTGGCTAATATCAGGATACGTTATTGAGATTATGTTATGTGCAGTGAGGTTTTTTAACACATTGACTAACATATCAAAGACTTTTCAGGATTAACAATGGGGGCCTGGAATACTTGCCCATTTAGCTGTTGAAGGTTGCCAACAGGAGTTCCACTTTACATGATGCTAAGGGAGTTGACCCTGGAGCTAAAAGTGGAAAAGCATGCCTGAGGTAGGCAAGCACAAGACCCACACTTCAGTCAGACTAGGGTCCAGAGTGGAGTGAGGGAAATGTGTGGTCAGGGAACTGCTGAAGACTGTTTACTACAGGGTGAGGGAGAGTAGACCTTCCTTACAATCTTTAGATAGGCTGACTAGACTCCTGTGGATGAACTTGTATAAAAGGACATCTGGGTACAAATGCTTGAGAGGATAGACTTAATATGTATGGCAGAATGCATACAGTCAGGGGATGGGTGCAGGGATAGAGGAAGGGGGTTTAAATTTGATTAGAACTGTTGTATAAAATCTACAATACTCAATAAAAATTTTTAAAGATGTCACTTTCCACTTTATTTACTGAAGTAGAGTCTTTTGCTGAACCTGTCTCTGCTTCCCCAGAAAAGTTTGGATTGTAAGTGGGTTACTGTGACTACCTGGTATTAAGTTGGTTTGCGGATATGAACTCATGCTGCATGCTAAGCACTTTATCCTTGGAGCCATTTTCTCAGCCCCAAATGCTCTTTTAAATATTCTTCAGATGAGATTTGTTGGCCTCCACGAGTCATGGTCTGGAGTTAAACACAACCACATAATTGAATCCAACAACTTTTTCAGGGTAGAAGCTATAGTTCTCAAAGAGAAATAATTTACTGAAGCCCCGCCATGAGTTAGTGAGGATTTCTGGCTCTGAACTCTGTACACCAGGGCCCCTTTCCTAGCAGAAACTTTGAATGTCTCTTTTATGTCCTCCTTGTGATCAGAAAGTCTGGAAGATGGCTGCTTCCAGTAGCTAAGTTGAACCTTTTCACAAATTGTCCCAACAGAGCTGCCCGATCCAGGTTGATGACTTGCTCGCCAGTCTAGAGTAGTAGGGCTCAGAGGAGCAGGTGATTCCTTCTCCCATATGTCTCCCATTCTCTATTCCTCACAGTCCCTTCCCACTGCCATTACCAACTGTATTTGCATATAAGTACTGAGCACAGAAAAGGCTTTGAGAGTGACAAAAAGGGATTGCAAGAACATGAAATCCAATAAGGACACAGAGTTTTGTCTTGTGAACCAAGGAGTGCAGTAATTAAAGCAGTATTTACAATTCAATAAAGGCAGAGCTAATTACTGGCAAATGAGAGGGAGACAATACTCTTTCCCAGGGAAGCTAGGCTGGGATCAGCTTTCATTATAAATCCTCCAACTGTCTTCTTTGTTAATTATGATATTCATAATCCTCTCTGTGGCAATATTTGCCTAATTTATTGCCACTCCATAACACAGGATTAATACAAAGTGAGGTAGGAGTGATATAGAGAACTCAGAACAAATGTGTGAGCCCCTGGATCTCTAACATGAAGGTAGAGACTCAGAGGAAAAGGAGGAGGACACTTGTAATAATCTTCAGTCAAAAAATGAAGGCATTCCCTTGCATATACAGCAAGACATAATCATTTGCTAATGTGCGTGGAACTTTATGTTAGAGAATGGAGTCCACATTGCACAGGAGTGTCAACGTGGGAGCTTTCTTTTTTATATCTGCATTATTAAAAAATACAACCGGGGTTAGAGACATCTTTGCATGATGTTACAGTTGATTATTGTTAAAGGAAAGTTTTGATTCCCACATACAGTTTCAAAGTTCTTAAAGTACAAATTATTAGTAGAGGATCGGAAATATTTGGTTTTCTGTAGAGACACAGCTGATAAACATTCCTGACATTGTAAGGTTATACGTGACCTTTGTCAAATCTTTCTTTTCCTCCTCTTCTTCATCCTCCTCCTTTTCTTCTTGCTTCTGAAATATGTAAAATCCATTCAAAATGTAAAAATAGGCCATGTTTTTGTTTGGGTGGCAGACCATACTGGCCTCAACTTACAGTACATTTTAAGCTCATCTATTCAGCCCAAGAACTCTACCTGATGCAGGGCAAGATGGATAAGCATATAGTCCAATTATTTTTCTTGTGGATTGAATTTGAGGTTGAAGTGAAATATAGAATTATTGTAGCATGTAAGAGAGAGAATATTAGTGTATGATGTTTCTTTTTGTATGATAAGCCTTTATTGGTTGATCCCTATGTGGAGCTTTAAGAATTCTTGTTATTGCCTCCCATTCATTTATGTCTTTCTCTTTTTACCGTATATGGTTAGACATTTATGGAAAATCAAGCTAGTGATAGTTTTAATATCTGAGGCAATGCTGAGTTAATAATATATATGAACATGATAATCTGAAGAACTTGGGAAGTAGAGAGGAAAATTTGTCATAAATTTTATGGCTTGCTTTTTCAACAGAGGAATGGGTGTTTTAATATGGTGTGGAGCAAGTTCATGTAGATGCTCTAGGTTCCTAGTACCGTTCCACTAATGGTCAGTCCAGCTCTCCAATCCATATGAGAATATATCTAACACCTGATATAAGTTTCCAAGTTCGACCACTAGTATCACTACCTGGTCAGTATCTCTTACACATCATGATAATCACATCATGATCCAGGTCTTAGTACTGGGGATGCATTGTCAAGGGAAAGTCCATAGTTCATTGGAAATATGGTTCTAGGGAGGTTTAATGTGGTAGAACAGAGCTCCATGCTACCAACATATTACTCTCTTTTAATTCCATCCGATGTTGCAAGTAGAAGAGAACATAGAAGTGGCAAGTCCCACAATATGTATAGTGGAACCTAGAGAAGAAGAGAGAGAAGAGAGGGTGCTGGCACTTAGGGCTGGGTGTTCAGGTGCACAAAGCTCCACAACATGTAGCAGGGCTAATAAGTGAGGATAGGGTCAGAATCGACCCAGGATTGGGTAGATATACTCAAGAAGCCACATCAGATGGCTATAGAAACAGGAACAAACCAGCCAGGGGTGACTTAACCCCTGGATAGTGACTGTTATTTCATGGTAGTTGACGCCAAGAGAAGCCTAAGGACAGAGCTATGGTCCTGAATACAAATAAAATCCCACAGAAGAAAACAGTATTCCAACCCTGCTATGACTTAATCCTCTTGTGAATATTACAAATTCCTCCACTCAAAGAAAAAAAGGTGACTTGCATAAAAAAGAAACAAGAAAGACAGACTCAGGCAACAAACCAACTCAAGTCCCAGTAAAGAAGCAAAAATAACATGGAAAACTAAGTGAACATGTCTCCTACAAAAATTTCCTGTCAATGGCTTCCTCTGTTCAATAGTTCACAGAGACTCTGAGAGCACACAAATAGTTAGATGAAATAAGGAAGTCATTTCAAGATGTGAAAATAGAACTCAATAAAGAGAATGGTGAAGAAAAGAATTCTGAAATGATGGTAGAAATGAAAAACTCAGACAAATAAAAGTTCAGTGGAAAGCCTTACCAATAGAATGCATTACGTGTAATACAGAATCTCAGATCTTGAAGATAATGTGGCAGAAGTGGATCATTCAGTAAAAGTTAATGATAAATTAAAAAGAAGTCAATGGGGACCCCACCCCCCAACTCAGTCACCCTGCTATGGGCCTAGGCCCACTCCAGTTCCTCTGCCTCCGATCTCTGGAATAGCTTCCTAACCCCGACTAGGTTAAACCCTCTAGCATAGTTTGCTAAGTCTCTTCACAGCTGATCCCCACCACCATCTTCCTGTGGATACTGATCTGCCTGACACAGACCAGCCCTTCTACAACCCTGGTGAGCATATTGTATACCACTCGTTAAAAAGCTTCTTTTTGTAATAAACATAGGCTACTGCAGAGTTCCACAACTGGTCACACACAGAGAATATACATCTGAAAGATGTCCTAGGTAACATATCTACAGGGAAACCTCTACACCTAAGGCTCATGAAACATAGTGGAGTAGAGGGTAGAGAAAAAACTAGTGCATCCTTTAATTCTCACCAACAAAGCTTCCTTATACAATAGAGTGCCATTCATACAGAATGCTATCTTTGGCCAGGTTTTAGAGAATAAGAGACTGCCGAGTGTGTTTCCTCGATAGGACTCCTATATTAAAAGTCACCCACCCATGACTCAGAGACCATTGTGGAAGAGACAGCAGAATGATGTTAAGAGCCAGTGTTGGTTCATGAACATAGGGAAACAGAGGTTTCTAGCCACTGGATTCTTGTACATGTGAACTTGCGACTATGGCGGTGATGAGCACAAGACCCATGGCAATTCAATCAGACAAGGGCACCAGGCTGGCACTATCCTGGGAACTTTTGGAGACTGATTACTACTGATTGAGGGAGAGTAGACCTTGCTTACAATTTCTAGATAGGCTGACTAGACTCCTGTGGATGAACTTGCACTGAAGGACATCTGGGTACAAATGCCTGAGTGGATAGGACTTAACATGTATGGCAGAATGCATGAAGTCTAGTGAGGGTGGGTGGGGGCATGAATGGGGAGGGGTTTTATATTTGATTAAGAACTATTGTATGAAATGTACAAAAGCTCAATAAGTTAAAAAAAATCAATGGAACATGGCAGGAACTTTGCAATGTTATGCAACAAAGAAATCTAGAAAGAATGGACCTAGTAGAATTCCATGCCAAAGGCATAGAAATTGTCTTCAATAAAATCATTGGAAAAGAATCTGAAATCTAGAAAAAAGAAATGCCCATCTCTAAATACAAGGGGCATACAGAACCCTAAGTATACAGTGTGAGAGAATAAACTCCACATGATGTATTATAATTAAAACACTGACAACACAGACTAAATAAAGAGTATTGAAAGCTGCAAGAGAGGAAGATCAAATCATCTACTTATTCACCAGGCCCAGCAGAATAACACCTGAGGATTCAGTAGAAACAACTAAAGTCAGAGGGACTGTATAGGTATACTCCAAGTTCTGAAAGACCAAACTGCCAACTTATATTAATAATTCCATGAAATTATCTACTAAAATTGAAGGAAAAAAATTCATGGTAAAAATAGACTAAAGGAATTTATGATCACCAAGTCAACATTCTAAAGAATACTGGAAGAAATACTTTAGTCTAAAAAGAAGATTAACCAGACCCAAGAAGCACAGAGGAAAACCAAAAAATACTGAATTACTAATCAAAAGTGGTTTAAGAAAATATCACAAAATTAACAGAAGAATTAATACACATCTTCAGGATTATAAATAGCAAATGCCATCATGGATGTCGGGGGAAGAAGAACTATCATATAGCCTTGGTGGGAGTGTACCTAGTGCAATCACTTTGGAGTTCAGTCTGAAATTTTCTCAAAAAACTACCAGTAAGACTGATATGTGCTTCAGCACATATACCAAAATAACTCTAGTTTTCAACTGAGATACCTGCACATCTGTGTTTATTGATACTCTAGTAACAATTGCTAGGAAATTGAAACAACTTATATATCCATCAACTGATGAGTGGATAATGAAGTTAATACATGGTGCAATTTTATTCAGTTTTAAAGAAAATAAAGTTACGAAACTTATAGAGAATGAGTGAAACTAAAAAATTACATTGAGTAAGGTAATGCAGACCCCCTCCAAACAAATGCCACATCCAATATTTATTTTTTTGTGTGTTTAACTTGGAGTGCCTGTGGGAGCCAAGAAATGAAAAGGGTCAATGGAAGAGGGAATGTCTTAATGGTGTAGGGGATATCTTAAGGGAGGGGATACATTAGAAAAAATAAAAGCGTGTTAGAAGGAAGATACCCTGCATGGTGGGACAATGTGTCTCCTAGATGTATTATGTTACTAAATGAATAACTTTTCCAGTGCAAGATTTGGGATATCTTCATAGAATAGTTCAGGAAGGCCTGAGAGAACCCCCACAACAGCTCAGGCTATTGCTTCTCTTGGTTGTTCACTAGAACTACCTGATAAGACCCTGTTGCTGGGCTGGAGAAATGACTCAGCAGTTAAGAACACTAGCTGTTCTTGCAGAAGACCTGGGTTTCAATCCCAGCACTGACATGGCGGTTAACAATCATCTGAAATTCCAGTTCCAGGGGAGCTGACACCCTCTTATGACCTCTGTGAACACTGCATGACACAGGTGCACTTATGTTCATGCAGGCAATACACTCATCCACATAAAATAAAAATAAATAATTTCTTAAAAATCCTGTTGCTAATGACACCACACATGGAAAATACGGGCTACAACTGAACTAGAAACTTGTTCCCTGATGGGTGGCTTTTACAAACAGTGTCATAAGGTCCTAAAGGAGAAAAGATATTAATGGTATTAGCCAGTTGTGAGGCCTACAGACCAAAAACATCCTGCCAAGCAAGATGTGCCCCCTTGTACAAGAGTTGCATGATTCTTGTGGGGATAACCACCTACCCTCTGAATGGATTTGAGGTCTGATCCAGGATTAGACCACAGGGATCCATGCCTTGCACTGTAAGTCTGATCAAAATATATAGCGGGGGAATTCATAGACCAAAAAATGGACCTTCCTGATGTTATTTAGATAAATTGATGTAGCATTAAACTGTCTTCTAAATATCTGTGTTTACACTGTAAACAAATAATAGTCTCTGCGTTAATCAGAAACATCTCCCTTTAACATGAATGGCAGTGAATGTAGATGACTCATGGCTTCTCAGGTGTGGAAAGTAAGCTATATGGTCAATGCTCAGCTCTATTAAGACATCTATATTTCTCCCAGCGTGGCTCAGGGAGTACCATGGAAATCAGGGAAGAGAAAAATATAAGCATTGGAAGAGATAGAGAAGAGCTGCAGAAGTCCATCTTCAGGGCACAACACAGTCATAGTGATCACGAACTCATGGCAGTTGTGTAGCCTACACAGGGCCTACCCAAGCCTGGCCCTATCAAGTCAGTCATAGATAGAAGGGGTTCATGGAACTCTACCCCTTCCTTCTGAAATAGTGGCCACAGACAGATTATAGGAGAGGAGAAGAGCCAATTTTTCTTTTCAGTTTCATACCCTCTGGTGAGACCACGAGGCTCCAGTGGTTAGTTCCAAACTATGGTCATGCAGATGGGCCTGATTAAGGTCAGTTGATCACAAAACAAAAAAGGCATCAATGTGGGAAAAGAACTTTCAAGGGGGTAACAGTGGTGGAAGGGAAAATGCAAGGTTGGAGGTGAGAGTAATAGGAATGGATTAGCTGTGTATATGTACAAAAAGAATAGGGCCAATTTCCTCATGACTGTGTGATTATCATCCATGTAATCATATGAGTAACTAACCTTTACACATCATCAGTGTGGTGCCCTTTCAACTGTTCAGTGTGGTCTCCATGATGAACAGGTGGGAGAACTGGCTGGAATCAAGAAGAACATGTATAGATTCTCCATAGATGTGGAGAGTGAAGCTATTACAAGGGATTCTGAATTTCTGGCATCACAGCTTCCCCATCATGTCTAGAAGACACACTATAGCAGCAGGTGTCCTGGTCCTCTGCCCTAAGAATCTCTCTGCCCCTTCTTCCACAGTGTTCCCTGAGCCTTAGGTGTAGGTGTTGCATTGTAGAGTATAAGTTGGGGCTGGGCTCCCCATGGTCGCTTATTCTCTGCATTTAGAGCACTTGTGGAAGCCTGTAGCTCTTCTTTGTCTTCCTGTTCAAGGTCTGTCCTTGGGAAGATTAGCAACAAACAGTGTGCTTCTCTGATTTTATGCTTGTGCTTCTCTCTACTCCCCTTTTCTCTAGTTTGCTTTCTGTGGCTGTGATAAACACTGTGACCATAAACAACCTGTGAGGAAAAGGGTTTATTTCATCTTCCACCCCTTCATAAAGGGAAGCCAGAGCACAAGCTCCAGCAGAAACTTGGTGATAGAAACTGAAGCACAGACCACGCAGGAGTCTGTTTACTGGCTTGCTCCTCTGGCCTGTGCCCATTCTGCTAGTTTCTTATACAACTTAGGACCACCTTCCCAGAGGCAGCACAGTCCACAGTGGGCTGAGCCCTCCCTTCATTTCTCAACAATCAAGAAAATGCCTCATGGATATGCCATCATGCTAATTCAATAGAAGCAATTCTACAACTGAGGTTTCGTCTTTCTAAGTACGTCAAGTTGACAACTAAAGCTATAAAGCACAACTGAAAACGTCAATTTGATAAACACATCACGATTAAATGTACCCCTTTCATTTCTTATCCCCAAGATCTATAATATCACATTATAGAACATTTCAACTTAAGTAGTCTACAGTCTTTAAGAAATTCAGATACTTTAAAAGTTCAGAGTCTCTTTAAATGACTCTTAACTGTGGCTTCTGTAAAATCTAAAACAAGTTACATACTATCTCATTTCAAAAGGGAAAATCTAGGTATAGTTAAGTAAACTAAAGCCCAGCAATGTAGCTCAAATGTCAGACAGCTGGGATTCACTCATGAATTATGGGCTCCAAAGGGCTTGGGCAGCTCTATTTCTCTGTCTCCACCATCACAGCACCGGCTTGTCTTAAAGGTTCGGGATAGCTCCACCTCACACCTGCTACAACACCAGTGGTTTTCCCACAACCTGCATCTTCAATATATCTTGAGGTCTTCAGTGCCACGGAGGTGGCACCTTCATAAATGATATGGCCTCACACAGTGCCAAGCCTCAGATTTGCTCTATGACCCCTTCAGTCTAGGATTTCTTCTGCTACTTTGGCTACATCTTTATCAATGGACTCTCCTGTCATGATGCCAATCCTCAGATTCTCTCTGTGGTCTCTTTAAATTCTATAGCTTTTATGCCACCCCGCCCCCCAGATGTGGTAGACTCATATACATTACCAAATCTGGCTTCTAGTTTAAGACGTCATTTTGCTTCCTGCCCCTGCCTGGACCATGGCTTCTATGTGCTGACTCTGAGAAAACACTTCGTAGATTTTTCTCTCGATGATGCTGGTCTCTTAATCACAGATCATTTTTTCAGTCACAGTTAACCAGCATTGATTGCCTCACTAAAGCAATGGTTTCACTTCAGTGGTGCTGGTCTCTGTTTAATCATGACTGCTTCTTCAGCCCAGCTGACCAGAACCACAAATTCACAATTCAAAATACAATACCAACAGCCCTGATAATCACTGCTTCCCTCGAAACCCCACAGGACATGCTTCCATCAGCTATACTTCTTTGAAAATTATCTTCTAAGTTTCCACAGAGCAGTTCTCTAAGCTCCTAAACAAACTTGGTAAGAGAAGGGTTTATTTCAGGTTACAGAGCACTCCCTCATTGAGAGAAGCCAGAGCAGGAGCTCAAGCAGGATCCTAGTGGCAGAAACTGAAGCACAAACTGTGGAAGAAACTGCTTAGTGGTGCCAACGTCTCAGGAGTGGCACCATCCGCAGTGGGCTGAGCCCTCCCCCATCACTCAGCAATCACGCCTGCATACCAATCCAATAAGGGTAATTCTGAAACTGAGGTTCCCTCTTGTGTCAAGTTAACCCAACCTATCCACCACACCCTTTATAGTCACTAACTCTTCTTGTCCCAAAGACATCCAGAAATAATCCATTCACATTAAGGTGAAAGTAGTTTTTATTTTGTCATTTCATTTGTGGAAATCTGTCTCCATTATAATTTATAATTACTGAAATATGATAATGCATCATGATCTGATGTTAAAGAACAAATGTGGGCTCTCCAAATGAACCCATTGCAAGTAGTTAGAAAGAGTTGACAGAGTCATGGAGGAAGCAATAATCTAGGGTCACCTCAAGGCCACTATACACTGACTTAGATTTATGACAAACTAGCCGTAAGCCAAGAGGAGGGAAAGAAACAAAAGTTGATAGAGCTATACATTCATTTCCTTTTAAAAAGATTTATTTTAATTCTCTCTCTTTCTCTCTCTCTCTCTCTCTCTCTCTCTCTCTCTCTCTCTCTCTCTGTCTAGGTGTGCATATTCAGTCATGTGAGTAGATGCCTGCAGAGGCCAGAAGAAGGCATCTGATTCCTTGCAGCTAGAATTACAAGCAGTGGGAGTCACATAACTTGAGTACTGGAACCAAATTATTTTCCTCTGTAACAGCAGTAAGAGCTGTTAACCTATGAACTCTCACTTCAACCTGGTATTCGGGTATTTCCTCATATGAATTATGATGTTTTGTGTGTCTACAATCCTGTACCTACCTACAGCTCTTGGAACCAATATGCTTTGAAACTCAACATCATCTAGGTTTTAGAAAAGTGCCGAGTGATTTTATATATATATATTATATATATATATATATATATATCACCTGTTATATAATGCTGGCAACAAGGCATAGGATACCTCATTTCTAAACATACTTCTAAGATGTCAGGGTGAGTGAATAAACAACATTAATGAGGGTAAATAAACAGTAAAAATAACTTTATGTCATTCTAGGTGAGGCTTATGCACTAAGTAAGATCAAGTCAGGTTATATTTTGATACCAAATACACTAAGAAAATATTTCTCATTTTCAGTAGTTTTTGAGTTTTGGCATTGCTAATGAATTGTGAATCTGAATCAGAATACAGACAGATAACAGAGAATACTGCTTTTCACATTTGATTTTCCTAGTACTCAGAGTTCATCTGCCTTCCCAGTAGCATTTGCTGAGTGACAGTAGCTTGGCAGGAAATGAACCAGTGTGCAGGACCAGTCCCTGATTATGTTCATCTTCTACCAAAGGACCAGGCACATGGACACTTTATTTTCTTTCACTATCTTATCTGCTACCATCTCTGAGCTTTCCTGGGGGACCCCACAAGTGAACTAGTTGCCTACTCCTGCATCGTATGCAGGACAATGGAGTTTATTCTTTCATTGTCTGACTCCTCAGCCAAACTGAAACCACTGAGGAGAGAAAAGTCTAAGAGCTCAGAAACCTAGTTCCAGTTATTGCACAAAGGAACCTAGTCCAGTTTCTACACACAGAAAGTGCTCAACACATGTTCAGTGAAGAAGTTCACATACTTTGGATACTTGAAACAACTTTAAACTTCATTTATATTGAATTATGTAGAAAATAAAAAGGTAATCAAGTCTCTTCCATTTTCTGGCTCTCAGTGGTTACTTTTTCTTCTGAATTACTAAATTAAGACCAAGTAAGAAAACAGATATTCAGCATCGCATTCCAACAGTGAATCAGCACTAGTGATGATAATTTTACCTTTTTTTCCTGACTTAGCTGTATAGTGCATTACCCCTTTGAACTATTGGTTATTAAAATCACATTAATAATCAAGCACCATATTAATCTGTCTGAAAACGGAATAATATAGTAGCACATTTGAAGGTTAGTGGCACCTATTGGGTATAATTCATCAAGCACAAATTGAGCTCCTCTCTTCTCTGCAGATACAACAGACAGGATTGTTTTGGTGAAGATTAATATCACTAAGATATCATAAAATATGCCATAAAAACTAATGACATTTAGTTGAGTAGGCTTTGTAAGTTATAATTTAAAGTTAACATGGACTCGCCAATGGCAGGGAATAAGAGTTGCTCACTTTGGTTTGAGTGTCTCCTTGTTATCTACTATAATGTCTTCTGTGATGTGCTTCAGAGAAAGTACTCAAACACTAGGTGCTGTGAATGGCATAAGGCAGTGTGGGCCCTAGCCAGGCCACCTGCTATGAGGAATAAGGGAGTGGCTCCTGGGGAGGAGGCGCTCTGCTCTGGCTATGCGTGACACCAGTGGCCACCCAGCATCTGGAGAGAACCTGCATGGAGATGATCTGCTGGAGACACATTTTGGGGTAAATTCGACAGTTTGAGATCAGCTTTTCTACTCATTGCCTGTACTGACTTAGAGAAAAGCTCTAGTGTTTCATAAAAAATAATTACCTGTGGGTTTGTGCATGCATTTGTGTGTATATATGTCTGTGTATGTACACCTGTGCCTGCAGGTAGGTGTGTGTGTGTGTGTGTGTGTGTGTGTGTGTGTGTGTGTACACCTGCCTGCGGGGATATGCTTGCCTGGATGACACCTGTGGAGGCAGGAAGTTGATGTCTGGTGTCTCCCTCCATCACTCCGTACCTTAGTACTTGAGATGGGGTCTCTCATTACAAAAGAATTTGCTGTTTTCCCTAATCTGGATGACAAGTGAAGGCCTGGGATCCATCTCACTCTGTTTCCTCTACACAGAACTAGAGTTATAGGTGCAACCCACTATATCCAGCTCTACAAAGGATCTGGGGATCCAAACAATAAGAACTTTACCCATTGATCCACAGCCTCAGTCAGTCCTGTTCTTTAGTGTTTTTAATATTAAAACAGGAACAGCATCTTCTCCTATCTACCATGAAGCACATATAAAGCACATATATTTGTAATAGCATTTTGTAAAATTATAGTTGTTAAGCAGATGTCATTTGTATATATGTGTTTTTAGCAATAATAGAAATTGGCAATGGTAAGTCGCCATTGGTCATGAGTTTATGCTCATAGATGTTAGATCAGTGTCTCTATTAATTTGAAGAAGTTGCCTTTGCTATTTCAGTGGTGGAGGATGTACCCATGACCTCTCATGCTAATTACATACTTAGCCACTGAGTCACTGAGCTATAATCCACTAGAAATGTTAACTCTATTTTTATTTATGTGTATTAATTTCACAAGGTAAAAGGTTGCAATATAATATTTACATACATGTAAATAAAGTATAAAAAACTTTGATCACATACAGATTTCTCTAACCCTTTCTTATTTCCCTTTTATATAACTTATAGTCATCCATTTACTTCAATGTTTATTCCATATATATGTATGTATATGAGAAAATATTTGATACTTCTCTTTGTGGGTTTGGCTTACTTTAGTTAATAAGATGATTTTCAGGTCTTTTCCTAAATTAAGAAATTGAGACTGCAGAGATGGCACAGTGATCAAGAGCACTGACTGTTCTTGCAGAGGATCCAGATTCAGGTCCCAGCACTCACATGGTGGATAAAATCATTTCTCACTCCCATTCCTGGGGATCTGATGCCCCTTTTAGCCTGGATGAGCATTGCAGTATGTGTGATCTGCTTATATACTTGTAGGTAAAATATTCATAAACATAAAATGAAAATAATCAATTAAAATTAAATTAAAATTAAAATATTAAATCAAATTTACATATTTTCTGAGAATCTTGTACATGAGTACTATCTTTCCATCATTCCCACCCCTTCTCCCCTTCTAAGTCTCCCCATCTTCCCTCCTCTTCTCGACTTTGTAACTTCTTCAATTATATACATATATATATATATGTATATATAACTCACACAGTCCACTCACATGTGCTTGTGTGTGCATGTATATTTCCCCCTCTCTTAGCAGCCACTGACTGCTAGTAGCTCGTCACCTAGAGGTGAGACCTTGTGAAATTTCCCCATCCACATTGGCGTTGGTGTTTTCAATATGCAGATCTTGTTTAGGTAAGCAGATTATTGAGTTTTCATGGTGTACCTTCCCTGTCAGTGCTAGAAGACACTACCTAGCACCAGATGTCCTGGTCCTCTGAGTTTTGCAATCATCCCCGCCCACCCCCCCATGATATTCCCTGTGCCTTAGGTGTAGGGATTGCATTAAAGATTTATCAGTTGGAGCTGGGTTCCCCATGGTTGCTTATTGTCTGCATTTTGACCAGTTGTGGAGCTGTGAAATAGTCTCCATCTTTTGCAAAAAGAAGCTTCTTTGATGATGGGTGAGAGCTACACTTATCTGTGGACAGAAGGGCCAGTATCTAGACTACAGTAAGAAATTATATTGGTTTAGGAACAAGGTAGTAGTAGGTTCTCCTCTAGCTATTAAATTCTTTCATTTGGCAATTTCATACATGTATACAACATATGCCTATCACTGTTATCTGTCACCTCTTACCTCTCTCCACCACTGTCAACCTCATGTCTTCCAGAGAAAGCTCTTTCCAACATTCCTGTCTGTTTTGTTTTAGAACCAAAATCAAACCAACATAGTTTAGCCAGAACTGTCTGTGTGGGATTGGAATGATCCATTGGAGTCTGGTAGAGTTTACAGTGGGTATACAACTAAGCACAATGACTACACCTTTCCCAGAATCTATTAATAGCTGATTGTTCATTAGCAAGAGATGAGATGCCATTTGCCCTTCCTCCATCCACGACTGATTATTGACAGGACCATTCTTGTGTGGGCCCAGTATAAATAACATCAGCTTCTGTGAATTCATGATGATGATTGTTGTGTTACACCAAGAGTGTGGCATTTTGTAACCCTTCTCCCTATCTTTTAGCTCTTAAATTCTACCTTACCCCTCTATACAATGTTTCCTGAGTCACAGGAGTTAATATAAATATCTTGTTTAGGACCGAACCTTTAGCTAGCACTTACTCTCAGCATCATGGGGTTATTCTCAGCATCTTGAACAGACTTAGTCTTTGCGTTCATTGTAGTTAATTGCAAAAAGAGATTTATTTGATTAATGCTAAGAGTAGTATTTATTAATGGGTAAAAACATAGAATTTTTTTAAACACAATTTTATGCTATGTCAAATTAGTTAAACAACAGTAATAAGTTCCTCCCTGAGCCTGCAGTCTTCTGAGGCATGAGTCACTGGCAATCTATGCTCCACTCCCACTGACTACATTGTATCTTCCGTCACTTAGAAATAGGTATTAAGGAGGAAGGAGAGAAGTAGGAGGAAGCTTTTAGCTCAGTTCCAGATAATTTTCTGTATATCTTAAAATGAGGGTATGTGATTTACTCAGCAATAGGGTTTTATACTATAGCTCTGGTGGGGATTCAGGAGGATTGACAAGGGTCTTTTTGGAGGGAACCTCTCTAGTCTCCCTAACCAACTATTCTTATGGAGGCATTCCATA
Organism: Eospalax fontanierii; assembly: GCA_035773235.1. Lineage (NCBI taxonomy): Eukaryota > Metazoa > Chordata > Mammalia > Rodentia > Spalacidae > Eospalax > Eospalax fontanierii. The sequence continues at coordinate 22,484,002 of CM069526.1, forward strand.
CTTGGCACTGTTTTCTGTTTAGTAACCCATTGCTTCTAGGAGCAATATCATATAAACATATAGTATACATTCAATCTGTCTTTTGTATTTTTTAATTGTGTTATAAGATAACAAGTTTTCATGTGATTTAAAAAAAAACCCTTTATTCTGTTTAACCCTCGCCCCAACCCCCTCATCTCTATAGTTCTCCCCTGTACTGCTCCAATTTTCCTCTTCCTGTGTTCTCCTTCTCGAACTTCAGTTCTTCAACTCATGTTCTACTATTACCTTGTCTCCTTTAGGGCATCCCCCATCCCAATGGCCTCTTGCTCAGCTCCTGGCTTCCATATGAACTCCAGGTTTCATGAACAGTCCCAAAGAGTCAGAGCTATAATGCACCCATGAAGAAGACCATGCAGCATTTCTCAAATTTGACTGTGTTTATGCACCACAGTTTCTGTTAGCCATTTGTCATTTGACGGACATCTATGCTGCTTTCGTTTTCCAGCTGTGAACGGAGATATACAAGTATCTCTGCAGTAGCAGCTATAGTCCTTTGGGTAAATTCCCAGAACGGTATACCTGGGAACACCTGGGTAGTTTTGTTTCTATGCTTTAACTGGGCAAAGCCTCTGACTGGTTTCCAAAGAAGCTACATCTCTTTACACTCCCATTCACACCAGCATTTGTTGTCATTTATATTCTTGATGATGATCATTCTGACTTGGATCAGATGGAATCCTGAACTAGTTTTATTCTGCATTTCCTCAGTAGCTAAGATATGAACATTAAAAAAGAAAATGTTGGCTAGCCATTTGTATTTATTCTCCTGGGAATTCCATTTAGTTTCAGAGCCTTTTTTTAGTTGGGTTGCTTGTTTTCTTGGTGTTATTTTTTTTTAATTGTTTTGTATTTTAGACACTAACCCTCTGTACTATGTACAGCTGGTTAACATCTTTTTATAAATATCATAATTTCATTCATTTTTATAGCTGAATAAAACTCCGTTGTGTAAATAGATGCTTTCATCTTATTAAAGATACACTTGTACACTCATGTCTCTTTAGAAACTGCTTTTTACTATGAGATGCTACAGTGGGTAATGATGAGATCTGAAGTTGATTTGGGTCTCCTACAGAAATCAAAATAGAATTTGATATCCTGGGGAACATGTAAAGTCCCCAGAGTCACTTCACAAACCTCCATATGAACAGTGACCCACTGGTCCATTCTCTGGAACTGCTGACTGCAGCAGGTTTGTAAAAGGAGGCCTGAGGAGTAGATAAACTAGTCTTGATTTACGTGAACTCAGACAAGATTTTCTGACCTCCTTAGGAAAGCAAGACAGGGTTTGGCCTGTGATTCCTACAAGCAAGTAATGCAAAGTGCTGGGATCTGTAGCCATAGTCACAGTTTACTTCACTAGAAAACAGATAACCAAATTTATTTTGGCATCAAGTTGATCAAAATGAAGTAAATTAAACAGATGGGGAAAATGTTCAGAGGAGTATTTCTAGAGATTGTGTGGCCATGTCTGTGTGTGGGAGGGCATGCTCACTGTACACGAGAGTGTGAAGACCACAGACAAAACTTGATGTTTGCTGTCTTCTTCTATGGCCCTACACCTTGTTTTTTCCTTGTTCTTATCTCCCTGTAGCCTCAGCGGGCCCAGAACTTGCTATGTAGACGAGGCTGGCCTCCATCTCACAGAAATCTGTGTGCCTCTGCCTACCAAGCACTGGGACTAAAGACATGTGCCACCATTCCTGACTCTCTTGTTTTGAGACCAGGTTCTGTAACTGAACCTGGGGCTTGCCATTCTGTCTACATTGACTTGCCAGTGAGGCCCTCAACTCTATTTGTCTCCCTCTCTTCAGTGCTGCTGGGTTACAAGCATGTGATGCTGTGCCCTGGTTTTATGTGAATGCTGGCTATCTGAACTCAGCTGCTCATATAGGCACTGTACCCACTGAGCCATCTCCCAGACCCTCTAGAAATTTTAATGTTTAGAATATTTCAACATCTTTAGTTTCTGCCCTAAAACACTGACTTAGAACTTTTATTAATTACAATACAGCATGTCAAATGCATGCCAATTTGTCCATCAAGATCCAGGTAAACTTCTTTAGTCCCCTCCCCTTCTCCCCTCTATCTGTCTCTCCCATGTATGATATGCTCAATGGCGTACTGTGTTTTTCTAAATATGACTTGTTAAATCAGCTTGAGTTCTATAAAAATTTCACTAAAGAAACTACCTGAAGATTAGACTTCACTGAAGATTTGAAATTGCTTTTGTGCATGCTATAGACTCTACTGGAATGGGCAAGTCAAGCTATAATTTTATCCTTCTGTTGTTAACAGATAAAATAAGAGCCTGCCCAAAGAAGAACTGGCAAGAACTTAGAAGGTAGAAGCAGAAAAGATTATTCTCAGAAGAGCATGATATATATTATCACAGATAGTGACAGGTACACAGAGATTTCATGAGCATCCTGGCTCGTCCTTGCATACCTTGGCATTCAACTTCACTGTGTGGTTGTAGGTTCTCTTGTAACTATTACACAAGGCCACAGTATTACTTCCTGTCTGCATATCCAGTGTGACTTTTAGGTTTCAGAATTGCCAATCCTATTGCTTATATCATTTCATTAATATTGCTGGTGGTGTTGTCTTGAATATGAAGTATATAGGGCAAGTTAGACAGCCTGTGTGCTCTGTGTGTGTGTGTTTGTATGTGCACATAATTTTTTCTGTTCTTCTAGAGAATAAGTGATTCAACAGTAGTCCATCGATAAAGAGGAAATCAGTTAGGCACTAGGCTAGAATATGGCAGGAGTCTAACTTCTGTTGTCTTTAATAAATAAGAATGCCTATTGCAGGTTTGTGTAACACATAAAGGTTCACAGGTGTTATCTAAGAAAGCTCAGAGATTAAAGATCTATTTCTTATCCCTAGAAACTGGGATGATGTCATAATATGGGAAAATAGACTTTACTGAGTCAAAGAAGAACTCAGCTCTGCAAGAGGGTCCCCACTTGCATGCGTATCCTGCAGAGGTTAATAAGGATAAAGTGCATACATGATGCTTGGATGAAATATGGCAAATAGCTGACTGACCCCCATCCTTGCATGGAATGCATTACTGAATACATTGATGCAAGTTGAGTTTCTCAGCAAAGTTTTCCATTTTCTGTATTCAGTTATATTCTTTCCCTCTGACCTGTAACAGCTGTTCTTTCACCAATTACACCATTTCTTCCTGATAAGTTGAGAACAATTCTAATTAAGTGCTATAATGAAACTATCAATCTATGTTACTGAGGCAGAACTTTGATGTAATTAGTTATTGATACCACAAAGCAGATTTTTATTAGAATGAAACTAGACTGGGTGGCTGACTCTCAGATTCTTGCAAGACACATGGTCATGGTTGGAGACACATAAGTGATTTATCTGATTATTTCCAAAAAGGACATTTGTTTTGTTAATATGGTCCATGGGAGAAGTATAATAATATTATTTTGAAATATAATATAATGATTCTCATTACTACCACTGAGGCCTTTAAGAAAAAAAAAGTTATTTTCCTTGGATAACCTTAACAATAAATAATTTTTTGGGTAAAACAACTGATTTGAGAAATGAAGAGAAATTTATGGAGGCATAATGAAACTTTCCTAGTTCATATACAATTCCTATTCCATGGAAACTCTGATAGGCAAAGCTATAGGAAAATTGCAACTCAGTCTATTATCAACTTTGTGACTTTTATCTTTGGTACTCAGTGTAATCATAAAGTACTTAGTAGCTGTTTACAGAATGAATGCCTTAATGGTTAGGTAATTGTATCAGGCAGTCCAGCTGCTATTTCCTGAGCATCTTACTAAAATGAAACACCAGTAATTAATAAAAAAGATAAACATATTTTTTTGGCTTTTTAGACAGGGTCTCCCTGTTGCCCAGGAGGACTATAACTCACCATGTAGACAAGCCTTGATCTCAGAGAAATCTGTCTGCCTCTGCCTACTGAGTGCTGAAATTAAAGACATACATCACCATGCCCAATCACTATATGTCTTTTAATAAGTAAAAATAAATCAAACAATAAACATATAAAAATATGTTATCACACCAAGTTTGGGCCATAATATCCCTCTGAGTATATAACAAGTGCCTAGAAATTAAATGTTTTCTTATGTGTCTCAGTGACAATGTTAACATATTAACATGAATGAAATTAATTTATCTTCTATACAGATGCAATGCCATGTGAACAATTGTTTCTTTCTTGAGTAAGTGAAAGTGTTTTGCATTGCAAATATTTAGTTCAATAAGTGAAAGAATTGTTCAAAGGTTACTTATAAGTTACAATTTCTAGATGTCCATTAAGCTAGAATATGAATCGTCCATATGGGTTAATTCTTGGTAGCATTAAAGGTCTTTCCGGAGGGTATTGACATCCCTTCACTGCTGGGTCTCCTTGATACCTCGGTAGATGCTGGAAGCATTGCCACTAGTGGTCCCAACATCTCAAATGCTAGAGTATCAATGTCCACATGTTCAGAAATGTACTCTTCTTTAGAACCCTCTTCTTTAGGTTCATGTGAGTGACAGAATCACTATCACACCTCTGCACTCTGGTAACAGGATTAAGGGGGGATGCATGTTCTATAGAGTAGACTTCCTCAAACCAGAAAACAAACAGGGCATAAGAATGTTTTAAAATGTTCACAGCAGAGAGGCTGGGTGTATAGACCAGTTTATAACATGTTGTTAGATGCTTATTGACTGCTTGAAATATATTGAAATAAAATAGAACATTCGCTATTTTGTACATTTTAACTTCATTAACTTATTCATAATCCTTCCAGACAAGAGCAAATTTGGATTCTTATTATAATGTAGAGAGTACAAAATGAGCCAATAAACAAGAGATTCCTGGATTGCATAATCCAAGAAATATATAGAGACATGTTCTGACTTTAGTGACAGTTTCTTTGAGAAAAAATGTTATACTTGCTAATGGAATAAAAGGTACTGAATGAATTCTATTGGTTTGGAAAGAATTAACTTATAAATAAATTTGAAGAGCACTTTAGGTACATGACTTAACCAGACATTTAAGGGCAAGGTCAGAAATACCAGTTATTGGTACTGGATATGTTATGTAGAAGGAAAAGCTCTATTGAAGGAAACAAAGATTTTTCTCTAGAGATATATCAGGGTGCACCTCTGACGTGTGGAGAATGTGCAATGAGAAAAAAGAAAAACTACCTTTGTTGTAAGTTTCAAATTTTAAAAGAAATTTGAAGTTCAGTTCTATAGGATTGCTTGGAGGCAAAGAGATCAGCAAAATCAGAGTACTTTATTCTAATTTATGCTAATTTCTTTCCCTAACTTCAACTTTATGCTAATTTTCTTCCATATAACCTCACATATTTTTTTTTCTCTGTTTCTTGGGAAAGTTTTAAAATATTAAACAATATGCTCCCCCCCCCCCGGATAGTTCCATCATCTTGAACTTTCTTATTCATACAGTGAGGACATCTTGGGCTATTGCCTCTGGAGAGCTATGTGTCAAGCCAGATGAGAAAAATAGCCCGCCAATCTCTACCTGATTTTGATTTAGTAATTGAGACAATGCATAGCATAGAAAAAGTGTTTGGAGAAATATAATGAGACAGAGGTAGATACTCCACCTCCCCTGTGGCCCCTGCTCGTTGTGCAGTCCACCATGACCATCTTCTCTCACAGAATCACTTAAGTTAAACTCTAGGAAGAAACAGTATTCCCAGAAAAGGCTGCCTGTCAAATCCAATGCAATAGGTCTTTCCATATATTGGGGAGAGGTACCCAAATTGTAGAAAAACTGAAAGATTCCTCTAACTGTCCTCTAACATGAAGCATTTCCCCAGAGTAGCAAAGATTGTGTCTGTGAGAGGATCATGGGAAGGGGATTATGTCTTTAGTGCTACCTCTGCAGTGTGGCGAACAAAGATCTAACATGATGACATAATCAGCACTAGATGTCTCTATGGAGAAGTTGATAGAAGCAGGAGATGGACTCCTAAAATGAGATAGACTGGGACAAGTGACCCTCAACTAATTGTGAATATGTGACATCTAGGTGACACAGGCTCAAGACGAGGATGATCCTGTGGAGACGTGCTGTGTGAGCATCTGTGGGAGCATCCCATAGGAGCACCCAGTGGTGGCATCTTATGGAAGTATCCTGTAGGGATCTCCGGCAATTAAGACTCATTCCAAGGGACCCTACCCGCAAGCTTTGGATAAGAAATCACTGGTGTTTCCAACTACAAGACCCTCATAAGAATATAAATTATTATGGGCAACAAGACCAACCCATGTCCTCCTATTCAATAAGAGCCTGAAACCTGGGGAAGGAGGAAGGGCACAGACTTAACTGAGAGCGTGTCAAGATCACAGGATCTCCCCTAGACCAATCAAAATGGCTTCCTTTGCTTTACAACATATTAAAAACCCAAGACAACATCTCTTGATAACCTCTTTTTTGGGTCCCCTATAAAATGCTGAAAACATTTTTTTTTCTGTTTAATACATTTTTTTCCTGAATGGGGGAAAAACAGAGACCATAAAAGCTACAATAATATGACAAGGAGCAGAGTCCCCACCTTGACTCGTGTAGACTAGAAAAATCCTATTCACCACCTAGAAGCTTCACAAGGGTGAAGGATGGACAACCTCAATACACTGAGATTGTAAGACATGGTACCATTGTTCAAAGTTGTTATGCTTGTACAAGAAAAGAAAAAGTCACCACCAAAGTATTTCTTTGTATACTAGAATTGCATATGGAGACACTACCCACACAGAGATATGAAGTAATTGCTTTCTTGTTCTTTGTTTTTAGTTACCATGACTTGAAATAGATGTTTTGCTCAACACAAATTTATTTATGTGCCATTTATAGAAGTAATGATTCTTTGTGGATAATTATAATTATCTTCTCTCTATTTTTATTATTTTACTCGTGGAATCAACAATTTTCTCATGTTTTCATTAATGAAAAGATATCAAACTGATCTTTACAGTAGCGATGAGAATTCATCACTAGTTTTAGGATCTCTGTGTCTGTTATCATCACTGACCTCTTGTTTCCTATGTTATCTTAACAGTGCCATAAAATCTACATTGCATACATTCTTCCTGAATGGGGAAAAATAAAATAAGAAATAAATACTACCACATCTCTAGTAGAAAAATGTAGACTTTGAAGATACCAATACATTAAAGTATTTACATATTTTAGAATTAAGGTTAAATGAAATCTAGAAACAATACATGTTGGCAATTCTTACATTTAAAAAAATTATTGGACTTTTGCAAATTTCATACAATATATTTTGAAGATATTTAGATTCCTTCCACTCTCTAATTCCCTTGCCTAAATTCATCTATTGTGCTACTTATATTAAGGCCTATGAAGTCTAACACCCCTAATTTTTTATTATTTTCTGTAGTTAAGATTAAATCTAAGGCCTGACAGAAGCATTTATTTTGCCAGCATTTTGGCATTCCATCTCACCCCAGATGTCTTTCTAGGACTCATTTTCTCTCCTGTCTTTCCCTTTTCTTGTCTATATTCTGATTTTCCTACCACAAAACTCCTTTAATATCCATTTTAAGTATAATCATTAAAGACATTTTTATTTGAAAATCTTCTAGTCTTACCATAATACTTTTCTCTTACATTCAAAGTGAACAGAATGAATGAAAGAAAAATGATCAAACCCCATGAAGTCAGTGGATACATAAGATATTCATATCTAGAAAGCAATAGCAAAGATTTCCATCTCTCGATAGAACTTGTTCTAATTGCTCTAATTTAACTTCTATTATTAATTGTAAGTTATCAAGTATTTTATGGATATTGATTTAATCAATAAGTAAGTTTATGTGTGGGAATGAATATTTAGTTAGCATGAAGAACAAATTTCTTCTCTGAATTTTAAATTGGACTCTTATCAACTTTAACAGATATTTTTTTCTAATCCAATCTACTTTTACTGGTGACAAAAGTTTCTGTTTCCATATATTTCCATACAGGCTTACCCTGCTTGTAAAAACACATCTAAATATTTTTCTAGTCTAATATTTATGGAAAGTCCAATATCTATAAACCACTGTACAATGTCATGCCTGAGATACAAAGAACAACAAAATCCTTTCCCTCAAGGAGCCCAAATTCTTAAGAAAAGATAAGACTTGTACACATGTAAAGATAATAAGGGTAGGACATGATAAATTCCATGAGATAAATTTTTATGAATATGAAAAGCTGGAGATATTACAGGATATAACAAGGTTTTAAAATTGTTGTAAATCATTCCCTCCAAACTGTAAATACTGAAGAAGTCTATTTGTTTACTATGCAGGAACAAATATGACAGCATTGTTCTATTTTTTTTTTCTAGTTTCCCAATATACTTTTCTGTTGCCTCTGTGTCACAACATCTGCCTTGCAATTCGGAAAACCACTCCCAAATTGATCCACAACAACAATGCCCAAAGGTTATCATTGTGTTATGATGGGAAAATACCCTTTTAATGTAATGGGACCATCTGAGCTTTGCTAGCACATCTAATACATTAACAAAAGTATTGTTTTATGTGTAAGATATTCATTAAGCTTCATGAGAACAGGTGGAATAACTTTTTGGTATATTGAACCACAGATCTTTCTTTCAAATGTAACTACTCAACGAGAGAATTTTTATGATGTAGTTTTAAGATTTTCTTTCTGGTTGATGTTCAAGAAAATTTTATAGTTTTGATTTCTTTATTGAGCTTGAAGAGTTAGAATGTTTGGCATTTAAAGACCCTGAAAGCAGAGGGTATTTGAAATGTACAGAAGGAAAGACATTTTCAACGGGAGACAGATGGTATGATTTACTCTAATAGGCTATGTGTTCCTGGTTGACCCAAATCTGAGTACACTGACTTTTTATGGTCAGTGGTTTATAATGAAAATGGATTTCTTTTTCATGGAAAAGATGTGGGACTTAAAAGGAATGCTTGGCTATTCTGATTTGTAGATGTTTTAATTATAATGTCACCTCGATTTTATGTGAAAAAAAGTGCTCAAATAAGATAAACTAAGAAAGGAATTATTTGCTTCTGTAATTGAGGAGGCAAGAGCTCAAATTTACACAGATCCATATAAAAGGGCTGAAAAATTCCCACTTTTGAGGTTCTTACCATCTCTCAGAAAAACTGGCCTCTGGGTTAGTTTCATTTGTAGGCTTCTATGGTGTCTTGATATCTAATTTAAAAGGGGAAACTCCTGCACATTTCCAGAGATGTACCCTGACTGGACTGAATGAGATTATATTACCACTATGTCTGAACCAGCCACCATACTGGGGCATTCCTTTTGCTCCTAGAGTGGGGACTGGATATTGTGTTCTCTCTCTGGAAACAGGAGTACTTCTCTGTCTCACAGTTCATTGGTTGTGAATAGGAAAGGTTAGTGGAAAGTCAGAAGTATAAACATTATCTATTGCATGTTCCAGAAGCCCAAGGATCTACCTGCTCACACAATGTGATTAAGAACTATAGAACATGCAAATCTAAAAAGCATAATTTACAGATGTATTTGTATATATGTATATGTAAATCCAGAAAAGTTGTTGAGAAACACAGACACATATTTACAGGGGTATCCTGATACATTCACACAAATATATCTCCAGTAAAGGGATCAAATAATAGTTTATTGATATATTGCATTTTGCAATACAGGTTGAAAACGTTATTATTCATATATTAGTCCAGTGACACAACTAGACTTGGAAAGACAAACTCCAGATGTTGTCTTTCACAGCTGGATTCTAGCTTTGAAATATTAGATATGAATGTTTCAGTTTGAAAATTCAGAGGTCAAGAAAGTAATAAATGGTCATGAGTTGGTAGTGGAGGAGGTTTCCTCAGAGGAGTGGTAGAATGTAGTTCTTTCAAGAGGGAAAGAGAAACATTAGACTAGGAAGGTTTAAATTGGGATGGGGAATGGGAGGACAGGGCAGAGGAGGGAATGTGGGGAGGCACAGGTAAGACTAAAGACCTTTAGAAAGAGCCACCTGTAAAGATACCACTACAAATGCTTCTTAAAGTATATATATATATATATATATATATATATATATATGATAAAAAAGTAGTAAAAGGATGTTTGTTATAATGGGGACATTGCTCCTTCAGGATAACATAGGCTAATGAAATAAAACAACAACCATCAACGTCAGAAATGGACTCCCTCTTTAGAAGCTGTTCACTAGGTGTCCCAAAGTCTCTCGTGCAATACTGGCTATTGCCTCTGCTCTTGGCTACCCATCAGTACTTGATAACAAGACCCTATGGCTAGAGATATTACATAATCAGCTCTAGAACAAACAAGAAAAAAAAATCAAGCTGATGCTGACTTCAGAGCCTCATCTCCACTGGTTAGCGTTCTTAGTGCTGGAAGGTGTTAGGCAAGCTTCAAGAAGGAAAAAATAATCATCAGCCTTACCCAGAAGTGAATCCTGTGAACTACAGTGACAACTGCCCTGGTAAAAGATGCCCACCAGTACAATAGTGGCACAAATCTTATGGTAGTAACCAACCCTCTTTAATTGGGTTTAAGGTCTAGGAGGATGGAGCCCATACCTAACATTGGTATCATGCTTAGGAACTCAAGGCTAAATGGGTCACAGGACATATGGGAGAATGTGAGACTGGTTTTCTAGTAAATAATTGTTGTATTTAACTGACTCTTAGTGAGTTATTGTTGTACCCATAGATTACTGGGTATAATTAAATTCACCAGAGAAGTTTCTTTATAAAACAGATAGTGATTAACAGAAACCCACAAGTGACAACATCTAGAGAACAAGAGGCTACAGAGTGCTTTTCCCTGAAGGAGTCCTTTATCAAATTTCTGTCTCCCAGGGTTCAGGGATCATTACAGAAGAGGAGCTGGAAAGACTGTAAAAGCCAGAGGTGGTGGATTAAGAGAAGAGAAAGTTTTTCAGACAGCTGGTTACTACTCATAAGACCTTGCAACAATGGTGACAGCATAAACAAGTCCTATGCAAACTCAATCAGAAAAAAAGAACAACCACAGCATAGTCATGAGAAATGGCATAGCACCCATATCTAAGGAAATTCTGGCAACAGATGCCTACTGGGAGAGGCAGAGACAATCTCTTTCAAACATGGGACTTTTTGTAGGTTAACCAGGCTCCAGTGGGTGGAGCCACAGTAAAGGACATTTGGGAACACAAATTAGACTCTATAGGCCTTATTATATATAGAGAAAGTATATTAATTTCAGTGGGGGGGGCAATAAAAAGAGGGGACAGCGGAGGGGATCTAAATACCATCAAATTATATTGTATGAAAATCACAAAAATTCTATAAAAGTAGTAAAACTATAAAATATATAAAAGTAATAAAAATAAATAAAGGTCAAAATCCCAATATTACAAATTTTAATTTTATTTTTTAATTTCGTCTGAGATTTTACAGTTCTCAGTTATTGGTTGTGGTACTATGCTATGTAGTGTAAACAAAGTAACAGTTATTAAACTATCCTTTGAAGTACTTTCCTTTTTTTTTTCCTCTGCTGATTTTAGAAATAAAACCAAGTCAAATCTAATGTAGCTAATGTATTCCAGCTATTCCTAGGAGATGCTGAGTGGAAGTGAGATGGTGTGTTTCAAATTGCCCCTTCCACTCTACACTAGCCAGCCTACTGGGAAAGAAAAAAATAATGCCTTTCTCCTTTCAGTGACTTATTTTCAGACATTTAGTCAATATTTAATATTTTATGCTCTCTTTTCATGAACATTTATAACCGAACAAGATAATGGTGTTGGCGATAAGAATAATAACCCAGCATTTATGCTCTCTGCTGCACCTGTTCCACTACGTCACCATGTTCCAGGTACAGAAGTATTTTGTAGCTATTGTCTAATTTGCTGCATATAAATCTCACATTTACTTACTGACCCAGACATTATATATTAAACAAATATTGCCGTCTAAGAAATGAACTGAGCACTCTACATTTTATTACTAGGTATAAATGAGTTGTCCAAAGAGAGATGATAATGATGCTAAAGGAATAAATAATAGTCTATACAAAAAAAAAAATCAACGAAAAATGTTCCCTAGAAGCATAGTAGGACTTTAATACTAAGGAAACTAGAAACTTGAACCTGACTTTGGATCCTCCGGTCGTGCTGCATGTAGAGCTCTGATGGAGAAGGGACTGTGCATATTTGGTAACCAAAAGCTGAGAATTATGCTGGGACTTTGTCCTCAGGAATATTAAGAGGATCTGGTGTTTGCTTTTAGGATTAAGACCATACTTTCTTCAATAGTCCATAAACCTTACCCCCAAAAGAAACCTGTTAATGGTGGATCTCTTGGGGGTTATTTAAGGCACGAATGCGGGAATCGGAAGAATCCAGTACTGCTGCTCCAAAAGAGGGTTATGGAGCGTTCCTTTTTATTCTTCCATGGCTGAAACATGAGACCCCAGTCAGATTCCAGGGCTTGAATCTTGGATTTCCTGTCATCTGTAATGGTAGCAAATATATTTCTGTTCTTTGTAAATTGACTCAGTAGGGTATTTGATTTTAGCAACGTTGAACGGATTAAGATACTTTTATTTTAGTAACGGTCTTGATCTAAGTTCTGTGTCACTCTGACATTAACTTGAAGAAGGGATGATGTGCTGGATAGCTTTGGTTGCCTTCTTGATGCACCAGAGAAGGGGGAACCTCACTTGAGTAACTGTTTCCCTTGGATTGCTGTGGGCATATCTGTGAGGCATTTTTTTTTAATTGTTGAGTGTTGTGGGAGGACCCAGCCCACTGTGTACCATACCACCCCTGGGAAGGTGTTCCTGAGTTATATAAGAATGCAGTCTGAGCACTAGCCAGAGGAGCAAGTTAGCATTGTTCCTCCATGGTGTATCCTTCAGTTCCTGACTCCAGGTTCCTATCCGGGATTCCTGCCTGACTTCCCTCAAAACTAGACTGTCATTGGAAGTGTATGATGCGATAAACCCTTTCCTCCCTGGGCTTGTTTTTGGTCATGTTGTTTATCACAACAGAAAACAAACTAGAACAGACTCAAAATGTTTGAAATCTTCTTAGCCTGTGGCTTTCATTTTTCTTTAAATCAAGTCTCTAGGATCAATTACTCCTGGAACTTAAAGACCACCTGCAGTGAAAATAGTCTACTATCCACAAGTGTTATCTTTAATTCTAACTTCTTCCTGGATTTCAAATACCAACATGATATCTTTACAGCAGACTAATGGAAATGTTCTCCATTATGTCTTTCTTCTGATCATTCATTCAGTTATTTTAGACAAAAGCAAAAAACCTTTATCTTTCTTCCTTCTCATACCAAACTCATCATCAAACTCTGTTGAACAAATCATTTCTCCACCCAAGCAATTCACCACTCTTGACCTCCAGTATAACCACCTTGGTTCAAACCATTTTATTTTTCTGTTGGAATGCTGCCAAAACGTGCCAACTATCTGAGCTTCTTGATTATATCCTTGTTTCTGTGCGATTCATTCTGCATATAGGAGTGCAGGTCAGATGGATTCTGTTCCTGAAGCCCTCCCGAGGCTGCATAGTATTTCTCTGCTATGCTTGATCTCTCCACTGTTTTTATCATAACTTCACCTTAAACCATTCTCCCTGTTCTGCTTCTTTTCTATACATAGAGGACTTCTTTTGGATCCTGGGATGAATTCAAATCAGTTTTCTGAAGGCTTTTTGTACTAGATCTAACCTGCACTTGGAATTCTGCTTCCCATAACTTCACTCTTTATAGTCAGAGCTCATCTCATATGCAAGCTCTTCAAAGAGGCCATCCTAGCTGTCCTATCTAAAGTAGCTGCAGTTACTACATTTCCTAAACTATTATTATATTTTAGTACTTTGCTGAACTTGCTTTTCACAATTTGATGCTCTTTGTCATTTGCTGATGTATTATTATTCATCAGATTCACATTAGAACATCGCTCTGGGGGTACATTGACCTCCCTCAGGTAACAATGTTTGGAGATATTTTAAGCTTAATAATGGAAGGGATGCTAAATAGTCTACTTTGGATGGATCATCTCACTACAGCAAAGATCACCTGCTTCCCAATGCCCATAATGGCTGAGGAGGAGAAACTGTGGGAGAATAAATACCATGACAGCAGGAACCTCTTCATGTTCTATTCGCCATGCTCAGAACAGTGCCAGACATACACTGGTATCAGCAGACCCAAAACAAATAAATGTGTGATCTCAGGCTTAAGACCTTACCATGACTAAGAATGTATTGATATATATTTATTAAAGCTTTGGTGAAAAATTTTCTCAAATATTATCCACAGAAGCAATCTAAATGGATGGTCCTTAAAATCATGAAATTAAAAACATATGTGACTTAGGGAATGATAAAAATCAAATCTTTCTACTACTGCACTTTAGATACAAGGAGTGTCTGTGAACAATATAAAACTAGGTCAGCATTGCTCTCCTTTGAAGGAGCATTCCCCTCCTAAGGGAGCAGCTTGAATGGTGGATATCATCAGTAAGCACTTAAAAGCCAGACTGTGTCAGTTCATGCTCCCTCCAACATTTTGTTGCTCTGTGACTTTGCACAATTTCCCAAGCTTCTAGATGTTTCAGCTTCTTAATTGTAAAATGTAGATGACAATGATTGTATCTTCCTATTGAACTTATTTTGAAAACTAGCTATGAGTTACAATATGTAAAGCACTTAAATAGGGCTTAGAATATATGTGTTAAGTTTCTCCAAGCATTAAAAGAAACTGGCTCTTGCTGTCTAGGGGTCCTCTGGGATCCTTGATGACTCTGGGGAGAGCTCCATAGCAAAGATATAATAAGATAACCATCCACAAAAAAATTCACTAAGAGTTAAGAATACAATGACATTAGTATATATACTAATAAAAGCAATAAGATAATGATAATAAAGAATCTCATATAATAGCAATTTAATCTCCCATCTCAGTCTAAATCTTTTCCTTCAGATTTGTTGGACACAAGAATCAGCTGATAAATTGAATTTCTCTCTTAAATAAAAATAAAGTCAGAGGATTCGGCACTCAAGGAAGCAAGCTAATGTTGAAAGTGAGCTAACCTCACATGCCGTCGTGTGAGGCCCGTGTGGGTCTCGCTACACCTTGTTCTCTCTGGTCTCTACTTCTTTAGCTCTTCCAGCTCTGCCTCTTGGCAGGTGGACAAAATCAATAGGAAATAATAGGTGGGAAATGGTTGTGTTCCTTGGAGGAATTTCTGAGATAAACGGGAGGTCTTGTAGTTATTATATGACTAATGAATGCTGTTTTCCCTCACTGCACTCAAATGTAGGCAGTGTTATTGGACTTGGCCTTGGCCAACTGCTGTATTGATTTTCTTTTGTGATTTTAGATTCTTTTCTCAAGTAACCTTAACTAAAGACTTGAAATAGTGAAACCAATTCAAATTAGACAAAAAGTGCACTGAACCTCAGACCCAGAGGTTTTCCTCTTTCTTTTTTAAATTTAGTTTTAATTGAACTTTTGAGATTACAATAGTTTTATGGTACTTAGATTCCCTCTCCACAACTTCCCCCATTGCCCCACAATTTAATATGCTCCTATAGCATCTGAGTTGTGTCCCAAATGCCCCTCAGTGTGGGTCCATCCAGCAGGCTCCCCAAGAGTCGTTCCCATTAGACAGTGCCTCTCTCCCAGCAGGCATCAGTTACCAAAAGTTCTTTGTGTTGGGGTTGGTATTTCTTACCATTTCCCCATGTCTATGCTGGGATTTTGTCTGATTTGAGCTTGATGGTACTGCAGTATGCTGTCACCATTGCTGTGAAGTCATTTGAATAAATAACCGCTTGTTGGGAAGACTCCATTTCCTTGTGGTCCTCCACCCCACTCTGGCTCTTAACAATCTTTCCACCTCTTCTTCCATAATGATCCCTGAGACTTGGAAAGGAGAGCTTTGAAATATGTGTTCTATTTGGGGATAAGCACGCCATGACCACTAGTTCTCTGCACATTGGTCAGTTGTGGGTTTCTGTGTTAATCACCATCTGTTAAAAAAGGAAACTTCTCTGGTGAGAGTTAAATAATGTATTCATCCTAAGTATAGAGGTTGCATTGAAGATGTATCACTTAGGGTTAAATGTCTCATTGTCACATCTGAATTTGTTCAGTTTGGGAAATCTTTAATAATCTCTACTGTTGTAAAAAGAAGCTTCTTTAGGGAGGGTTGAAAGGTACCCTTGTCTGCAAAATATGAGGATGCATAATTAGAATAAAGTAAGAAATTATGTTGTACAGATGCAGATTTTAGTTGATTTTTTTGTAAATGTCTTAAGTTGAATTTCCTTTTCATTATCTATCTATCTATCTATCATCTATCTATGTACTTATTATTTTCCTTAAGTCTTATTATTTTTGCTCTAAGGAGTCATTTAATAATCCTTCATTAAAGTGTGGTAAATTATCTTTCCTTTTATAACAACTCATTGAGACATCAATTATATTACTGTAACATCTACCCACTTAACTGTTTTTGATAAATTTACAGTTATACAGCCATCTTTGCAATACAATTTTAAAATATTTTAATGATGGTATAAACAAATATTTTGTATACACAGGATTTTCCGTATCTTCCCTTTAAGCTTTAGACAGCTATGATTCTACTGTGTATAGACTCACTTACTTTGAGCATTTCATATACAAAGAATGACATAATATGTGATCTTTTGTATCTGACTTCTTTGGACAGTTTATTATAATCAGCTCTATGAATATTTCAGTTTTTAGATTGACTGGAGAAAGCCCTGATATCTGGACCATTTCTGTCCTGTCTGCCTTCCAAATATGTTGAAATGTTTCTTTGAAATCATCTCTCTGATATCGGGTCCTGGTGAATGTTGCAAAGAACACTGATGAGATATTTCTATCTGATACTTTGTCTCTGGTGGAGGCTAGCATCCATTTGGTATCTTGAAGGGCTTGTATTTAGTAACTACTGAGAACTGTAGTTACTTTGTGGAGGTAGGTATCCCAACAATTGTCATGAATGTTCCCTTTCCCATGTCCCTATGGACTCTTAGACTCACCTGCGTTTCTTTATGAGTCAGTGCAGTAAGGACAATCTACTTTGAGAAAGTGAGTCCATCCTAGGAGTGAGAAATCACTGTTCTTTTTTTAAGGATGCCTAAAGCAACTTTTGTCTGGAGGGAGGTACCAGATTTGGATACACCAAATGTAGTCTGATGCTATAAAACATTGACTGTTGACATTAATTTTCTTGCATACAAATTGGAGTTGGCAATATATAAGATCTACTGAAGTCAAGAACCCTTCCCCAAATCCAGATATTGATGTAAAATCACTGATAATGTGACCAAGAACACAAGGGAACTCCAGAAAACCAACCACAAACAGTTACTGAGGAACTTTAGTTGATATATGGTAGAGATAATAATAATTATTGTAAAATTTAGCAGTCATGACATTGTCATAAGTTCTATTATTAGTATTTTCTCCTTGACAAGCACAATGCCACTTATATTCTGATTCTATTTCTTTGTGTATCGAAGCCCAATGGTGAGAACAGCATAAATATTAACTGATACCTGATGGGCTGACATTGTTCCAAGTATCATGTATGTTACCTCATAAAATATATATAATAAATCCAGGAAGTATGTAGTGTTATCAATATGTCATTCTCTAGATAGTAAAGTAAAATTTATGGGCCCTCGGAGTGTGCTGTGTACATGTACTTATTATTTACTTCTTTTATTAATATTTTAGTTTGCAAACAAAATGATGGGTTTCATTATGATACTTTAATGCAAAAACAAAAGTGCTTTTGATATGCATTTCCCTGTTTACTAAGGATGTTAAACAATTTTTAAGGTGTTTCTTAGACATTTTTATTTCTTCTTTTGAGAAATCTCTGTTGATATTTTAATAAGGATATAATATTAGATTCTAGATGTGAGACAAACCATGTATTTGTGCTTCTGAGTGTCACTTATTTTTCTTATTATGCGGATTTCCAGTTTCATCCATTTACCTCATAATGACATGATTTCAGTGTACTTTGATCTTTCTTTGTCCTGATCGCAGTGCTGGAGTTTAACCTTGATAATGCTAAGCAAATGTTCTACTGTTGAGCTATATCTACAACTCTCTTTTACTTGTTTTTTATTTGTTTATTCAGTGTTTACAGTAAGTTGCATGGGGTGGCTTTGAACTCTCTTCAAAATTTGACTAGTCTTGGACTTGTGATCTTCCTGTCTCAACCCCTTGAGTAGCTAAGATGATAGGAACGATAGGACTGCACCGACCAGGCCTGACTGATCCTGCGCTTTGTAGCTGAATAAAATCCTCTCTCTCTCTCTCTCCTCTGTCTCTCTCTCCTCTGTCTCTCTCTCTCATCTATCTATCATCTATCCATGTATCTATCTATCATCTATGTATCTATACCATCTACCATCTCTCTTTACATATTACATTTTATTTTCACACCTGTCAATGGACATCTGGGTTCCCTTTCTCAGCTATTTTGAATAGTGCATCAATAAGTATGGATACCCAAGTATCATTGTGGTATGTTGACTTAGAGTTCTTTGGGGGTATGCCAAAGAGTGGTATAGATAGATCATACGGCAGACATTAGCTTTTTGACTGATTCCCATAACTGTTGCAAGAGTGTATACTCCCACTGGAGATGTGTAAGTGTTCCTCTCTCTATATCCCTTGTCAGCAATTGTTGTTGTTTGTTTTCTTGATGATAGCCATTCTGACTAGAATGAGAATCTCTATGGAGCTTTAACTTTCATTTCTCTGATTGTTAGGTATGTTGAATATTTTCTTCTATTTGACCAAATATTTACTGACCAATTTTATTTCTTCTTTTCACAATTGTCTACTAAACTCATTTGCCTATTTATTGAATGGGTGGTTTATATCTTATGCTATTTTAGCTTTTAAAATTATATATATATTATATTATATAATAGTTATTGATCCTCTGTCAGATGTATTAGTTGGTCAAGATTTTCTCCCAATATGTGAATTATCATTAATTGGCTGAATTTTTTTTTTGCTATGCAGATGTTTTTTTTTTTAATTTCATATAGTCACAATAATTCTTGGAATTATTTCTTGACGTATGGAATTCCTTGTGTGTGCCTATGGATATGTTTATGGATACTCTTTCCTTCCTGAGGTCTAGATGACTGTGTTTGGGCCAGTACCATGTTGTTGGATTTTTTTATAATATTTTTTATTTTGTGTGTATGAGTGTATTACCTCATGTATGTTCAATGTGCCCTTAGCAGGCAATGTCTCATAGTCAGAAGAGCATGTTGGATCCCATGGAACTGAAATTATGAATGATTTTTTAGTAGCTATGGGGATCTTGGGAATTGAAATCTCATCTTCTGCAAGAGCAGCCTGTGCTCTTAACTGCTAAGCTATTTCTCCTGTCCCACCACGCTGGCGTCATTACTGTGTCTTTGTAGTATAATTTACAATCAGGTACTATGATAACTGTCACATAGCAGCAGTCTGCAAAGGATTTCAAGTTTTCTTCTCTCCATTCGGTAGGCATTTTATGTCTTGGCTCACTGCTGGCTGTGGAAAAAAGGACATCCTATGACAAATAACCTACCAGATAATTTAATTGCTATAAAACTTGGTAGAGGTTCCATGTTTTTCATAGTGAACTGAAAATTTCAGAAAGTGTCACCTCTATCACTCTGACTTCTAGACTGAAGATAGTATACAAAATATAATAATCATAACAACAGGAAAATTTATGCTGAATATATATGTCAGATAAAGAATAGTCACCAAGGGATTTATTTATTAATGCATCACAAGCTTCTGTATCATGAATGATATAGTCAACAGGTAACTAATCAAATTATACAGTGGTAAAATATAGAAAATGTGTTCTATTTCCTGAGCTTTCAACAATTGTGACCATTTTTTGCTATGATATAACCCCTCTTGTAAAGATATTAGGGCTCTCTGAACTTTCAAAGAAAGTAAAATATCTGTTCCATGATAATAGACATTATTCTTTAAAAACAAGACAAAGTTTCTACTCTGGTTTTTGCTATGTAACTTACACTATAATAGAAATAAATGCATAGCATTGTAGGACAACATATAGAGAAATGGTTCCTGGGCTGTGTGCATGAATATTGTATGGAAGAAGTGATATGCTTTATACACACTGATCAATGTGACATTCAGAGTTTTAAGACAGCTGGAAAAGTCCCTGCTTCTTGGTATAATCACCTCATATAGTCTACTCATATTGAGGATGGCTGGGACCTGTGCGTATGATGGCAGTCATTCAATTATTCAGGTTGACCAGAATGAAACAGCAGAATACGTCTCCTGGTTCTGCCATGTGTTGTATTTACAGAGGTCTGTGGCATCTAGAGTTGATTCCATTGCAGAATTACTGCTGAACATTCACCCCAATGGTCTGTAATCCAAGGATGGGAACCTATGAAAGCTCCACAAAGTCCTTCTTCAAAAGACTATTCTCAATATAAACAGGTTCCCCCTTGTTCTGAATCCTTCTATTTCTTCTAAGTTTCTCCATCACAGAGTTCATGTGTTTCTGCCCACAGATTTTTATTCTTGATTAGCTTTTCTTACTACACTAGAGGATTCCCAAAATAGGATATATATCTAATCTATGTTAATATATTCTCTACACCCTAGCCTTTTGCCTTGCATATATAACAAATATCTCCTGAATTAATTACTTAAACCCAGGTTGCATTTTCAATTGTCATCCCAGGGTAATCTCAATAACTGAATTTTAAAGCATGATTAGAGAGTACCTCAGGAACAGTAAGCTATTGAAGGCAGGGAGTCTGACTGCCAAGATTGAAACCAGGGTTTGCAGCTTGATTACTTCCAAGCGTGAGGATCTAAAATCAACAGGGATGGAAGAGCAAACGTAGGAGAAAGAGATCACTGTGGAATGTGCAGCCTGTGCCTAGTAGAGGAGAGGACAGTTGGTCAGCACCAATTCTTGCTTTGTGCAATGGGTGACCAGTGTTGCCACATCCTTCAAGTTTTTCCAAGAGAACTTACTAAACTTGTTATCTTTCAGTCACATAGAGGGCAAACAAATATCTAAGAATTGCATTCAACCGGGGAGGCAGCATGCCCAAAATTCCTGGGAAGAAATCCTTAAATTTTAAACTCCTCTATCTAGCCTTCTGAATTGTTTGTTTATGTTCCAATACTGGTATTTCATGAGAAAATGATGAACTGTATTTATTTGGAGACTCGTTTTTATTCACTATTACATTCTTGTTCTTTTCACAGGGGATAAAGGAGGGCTGAGTCAAGTGTCTGGATTTCAGAATGTTTTAAGAGTCTCAGAGGAAAGAGAACTTACAACTGTAAGGTAATTGTTATTGTTTCAATGTGTCTTTATTTTCTCACCTTTAAGGTAAGTCTGTATGGCTAGCTGACAATTTTGCTGCTTATTTGAAAAAAGCATATCATTTTGGGCTAGCATCATTGTATTTATTTTTCAAGGATACACAGCCCTGAATCTATCCTTCATCCTGGATTGAATGCATCATTCACTTAGATTTCTTCCATTTGATTCCTCCTGACATATGTATAGGATATATGAATTAGATAAAAGTGGATGCACTGAATTTCCTTTGTTGCTTCTACCTCATAAAATAAGATTATTAGGTATTGGTTTGAAAAGAGTATCTATGTGTGACTT
Organism: Eospalax fontanierii; assembly: GCA_035773235.1. NCBI lineage: Eukaryota > Metazoa > Chordata > Mammalia > Rodentia > Spalacidae > Eospalax > Eospalax fontanierii. Next base: position 22,505,834 of record CM069526.1, read on the forward strand.
AACTGATGTTATTGTGAATGAAGAAGACTCTGTGTAGGCACACACAAAAATGCATATGTGTGTGAATTACACAAACTCAGAATACAGAGTGTTGGAAGTATCTGTGTGCATCATTCTTTGGTTTAAAGAAATTCATCTGTCCTATATAAAATATTAGGAAGCCCTAGTATTTTGCTGGTGAGAAATTCAATTCAGAGTTATATTTTGTTTGCTATGGAAACATTAACAGATCGGTATCTGTTCACCTATTGTGAAGCAGCCCAGTGACTCACTGTGCTAAAACTGCCCATAGACAGTTAAGGCAGAAGGTTTAGTGTAATCCATGTTTATGTTCTGTAAAAAGTAAGATGACTTCCTCATAGTATGAATTCTATAATATGGTCATCTATTTGGATTTAGGATCTGGCATATTATAAACATTAGTCATTGGTAAAGGCTAGAGATCAAAGATATGGATGTCTTAAAATCAACTCTAATCATTGTCCTATTTGATCTAATATGTCTTTCTTTCAATAGTAAAAAATTAGAGAAAAATTCAATGAACAAAAATGTTCCTTGATTGTTGTGTACAGGTGTTCTAAGCTTTACATCTTGATTTACAATATGTGGATTTGATCTCAGTCAATAGTTTCTAAAAATCATTTTTTATAAATAAAGGCATTAACATACAGCAGAATTTTAATGGTATAATAATGCTATTGACTTAACTCTAGTGACCATGCTAAATGGTCTTACTTGTTTTACACACAACTTCATTGATTTTGAAGAAAAGATATATTCATGCTTATGAAAAGGATCTATAAAAGTAATTTTTAAATTGTCTTTTGAGCAGCAGTGAACATTTTCTCCTAATGGAGTGTTGGTGACTCATGTCCTAGTTCAGTAAGTGGGAGAATTAGTGAAATAGTGGGAAAAAAGTAATTCAGAGTTTATGAAAAACTGAACCCCTCAAAGGGCTTGCCTCCAGGCTGGCTGACATGCTTCTAACTAAACAGCACTTTGAAGAAGCATGGAGGGCTTGCTAGTGCTCTCTTGAGAGGAAAAGACTGCTTTTCCCATGAATATTTTTCATGAGCAGGTGATGAAAAGGTGCTATTTTTCATGTTAGCTTATCTCTGGCCAGACTCCTTGACCTACCTCTGGTGCACAGGAGGTGTAGAATTTGATTTAAATTTTCCTTCTTTAAATATTTTATTATTTTAATTTTTATGTGGATGAGTGCTTTGCCTGTATGTGTGTAAGTGTTCCTGTGTTGTTCAATGCCTGCAGAGGCCAGAGTCAGAAGAAGGCATAAGATCTCCTGAAACTGGAGTTACATATGGTTTTAAGCCACCATGTGGGTTCTGGGAACCAAACCTGGGTCCTCTGGAAAAGCAGTCAGCTGAGCCAACTCTGCAACCCATTGATTTCAGTTTTCATTGTCCCTTATAGCTTGTTCCAGAAAAACCTATCCTAACGGTGTGCTTTACTCAGACATTGACAAAAAATGGATGATTGTCCATCAGTAATCATAAGGAAATGGTTCCACGTCCTTTTGGGTATCAAAATATGAAGATGCTAGACTCCTTCCATAAAATGATGTAGCTGTCTGTCTTCATATATGCTTTAAATTACCTTAAATTAACTGTAATATCCAACACAGTATACATTCTATGCAAATTGTTATATCATATTGTTTGCAGAATCATAACATGAGAATCACCTATATATGTTAATCTTTGTTTCACAATGTTTGACTTAAAGTTGGTTTAATCTGTGGAAGTCAAACCCATAGAAATAGTTGGCTAAATTTACCCTGATTAAAGGCTACCAGAGAGGTCTTTCAAAGGCTTGCTTGTGTATGCTTGGGATTTCTGTGTTAAATATCTACAGAAATATTCTGGTAGCAATTGCTCTGGTTAATGAATTGGAATTTTCTCTGAAGATAATTTACTTAAACTTATCCTTAAGGATCCCTTAAATAATCTGGATAGTTTTTCAGACTTTCTCATGGGTAACTATAACTCTGTCTAATCTTACCTGCTCTTGGTTCAACCTACATAGCCAACTCTACCTGGGGCACAACACTGAAACCCCTCTCCCCAATGTCAGCACCTTTAACATGTCATTTATCAAAGTTTATATTTCTAGCTAACAGGGAAGGAGACTGGGAAAGTAACTTAAGTGGTGATCTTATATCTGAAGGTATATTTCAAAGCCTGATTTTAAATATTGTTGCAATTCACCTCATACATTCACATCACAATTTAACATTGTCACACAATAGTAAATTATGTAACCGTACATAATTTTTTAATTTGACACTAATAATGTAGTAATGTGTTTCTTATGTACTCCACATAAAACATTACTCCTAAATAGTTGAATAAAAATGATTGCTCAGGAAATTATGTTAACTTTATCCAGTAGTTTCTCCTTCTTTATTACTGATTCTTCTAGGCTTCCACTGCTCAGCGGTGTAAGGAATGTGTAATGAGGAACATTGTCTTGTCAGATATTCTGGGTGGTAAACTCAGTTGCCTGAAATACTTGCTCAGGGGCCTTGGATTTTACATTTTTAATGTAATTTTTGCTTTTAATGTAATACATATATTTCAAATTTTGCTCTTTAAACTGTCTGTGAGGAACAGCAGTGTAAATTCACAATTAGCACTCTTGACAAATGCAATTTCCCCAGAAGTGGCAGCCAGAAAACACGGGATGGAAGATGGACCTTTGAAAGAGGTTTTGGAAGGGAAATATCTTTTTATGAATAGTACAGAGCTTAGATCTTCATGCAAAATATGAAAATAAATTAAAAAATAATAAGATACATTTAAATCAATATCAGTTGTTTAGAGTAAAACTTTTTTTATGGGAGGCAGTAAAATCTTTTAGAATCCTGGAGGGGGAAATGTAGGTATAAAAATATAATAAATGACTACTTAATCACTTAGTAAATAACTAAAATACTGTTGGTGGATTTATGGTGTCACAGATCAAACTCTGATTAAATGCAGAACTCGAGTGATTCAGTAGTGATGGATTTAGAGAAACAGCAGAGAAACTATTGGCAGTCACACTGGCCACCTTTAGGGTTCCTTGTCATGACCCTTCCCTACATATGAATCCATTTTAAAATGTCCTGTGTGTGCAAAACAATAAACTCTCATTCAACCGCATCCATCCGATTCTGAGTTGTCCATTGAAGAGCCTCATTAACCCGTGCGACTCAAACTGCTGGGGATTTTCATTTTTAGCTTCTTAGGACTCTAGTTTGATTTCTCTGGGATATCCAGGGTCAGACTTCTGGCTGCAACCTCATGGATTTATTTGACTCCAAAGTATGTGAGGAAAAGATTACAATTATAAAAACGTGTAAGGTGATGAAAACTACTGAAATTCAGAACACTAAATAAGGATAGACATACTGCACAGTAGGAACACCTGTGCTCCCTGAGATGGACTCAGAGTAACAAGTGTGTGGCTCCAGGGAGAAGTGGTGCTGTGAAGAGGCACTGACACACAGTAGCAGACAGCAATGAGGTGGACTCCAGAAGTGCTGGTTTTTAGGATGTAAGAGAAACAAGGAACTCAAACCTTGAACACTTGCTGGCAAAGTAGGAGAGGAGAAATACTCCCCTCTCACAAGAGAGAGAAGCGAGTGAAAAAGGATTAATATCAAGAACAGAACCTAGCACCTCACAAAAATAATGATCTTCACCATTTTCTGGCTTCAGCTAGCTTTTTCATGATTAAACCGTTGATTTTGAGGAAGAGGAGAAAGCAGGGTTTATTCTAGGATCTTCAGATGGTTAACTTTGATTGTTACTTTGACTAGATTTGGCGTCAACTTAGAGACAAGCCTTCAGACATGCCTGTGAAGAATTTTCTTGATGATATCTACTAAGGTGAGAAGACATATTTAGGATGTGAATGGCACTTTTCAACAGTGGCCCAGTTATAGAAAAGTCTGAGGGAGAAACAAAAAACAAAAAACAAAAAACAAACAAAACTTTTGTGTTTTAGCTGTGTGCCTTTGCCTCACACTGGAAAGTTCACCGTCTCTGTTCAAATCTTTTTGGTGAGTTATCTACCCCGATGGACAGTAACTCGTCTATCCTGTTTCTGTTCATTACTATTGTTGCTAGACACTGTTGACTTTGGAACTTGGCTTCTTTGGCTTTCCAATGTACACTGAAGAGCAGTGGATTTCCAGGATTTCTGCAGGCCCTCAGTACCAGACCAGGACTACCTGTATATCCAGCCTCATAGATTGAACAGCTGCTGGGTTCTCAGTCTCTCCAACGTGTAGACAGCCAGAGTAGGATGACTCAGACTGTATTTTGTCAGCCACTCTGATGCATCACTGTAATAGGTATTTAGTCTGTCCATTCCGTTCTTCTTGAGGAGAGTGAATAACATAGGCCTCTTGTATAATCTATACATGTGGCTAATCTAGACATCACCTTCAATAAGAAGGCAACCCATGTCCTTGCTCCTTCCCTCTGAATCCTCTGCTAAAATTCATCCTAAATAATTCTGAATTTTGAAACCTTTTTAAGCCTTTTTATCTGAATTTATATCTCTTTTGTCTCCTTCAATTTTAGTTAGCTAGAAAGCATTGAAATAGACTAAGTAAAATTAAATATTTAATAAAAAGTAATATGTGAACTATGATTTATATTAATTATGTATTTATTCACTAGTTTTAAAATAAGACATGTAATCAGCACAAAATGTCAAGAAAATGATGTGGAGAGAAAGTAATAATAAATTGGAGAATAGTCACTTTCTGATGAATATCATTTTCTCCTTTGAGTAAGCTTTACATTTTTCTCATATAAAATATCTTCTTTCCTAAGTGACCCTTTGTCAAATTGAAACCCATTAAATTGACTAATAGCATATGTCAGGGATCTATTCAGAGACAGAATCAAAAGGAGTTATCAATGAAAACATCTATTGCTAGGAACTGGCTTGCATACTATAGGGGCTGGCTAGGAAGGTGTGAAATTATAGAACAGACAGCCGGCCAATCAAGGCTACCTGTGAGGCTGCAACTTTTGTTACAAGCTGAAGTTTTTGGTAGTCTGAAGGTGGCTTTCCTTTATTTGTAACTCCCCAGCCCTGTTCTTTTTTTGAAATTGTTCTTTCATAGCTCATGCAGTCATGACTTCATAGAAGCTTTACCTGACTGAAATGGGCCTACATAAGGCTTGGTCCCTCCAGCAATAATCATAAATAGGAAAGGATTCATGAGACCCTTCCCCTCCCCACTCAGTCTGTTCCTAAAATCTTTCTGCTGATTGAGACCCATTCTGTTTACACAAACTAGTCCTCTTTTCTTCTAATCAATGGACTACAGACTTTAGTCACTAAATATTTTCACAGCAAAAGGTAAATTACTGTATGATAGAATAGCTGTGGGATGTCATGTGGACCGTCCTTTACAGTGGGAGAACTTCTGGGTAAGGTATTGGGTTAGAAGCTGCCTCCATGTAACCAAATTAAGAAGAGTCAGTTTAAGAAAGAATAAACTGTATTCCAAAGGAAAACAGGGGTTGAGATTTCGAAATTTGCAAAAGGATTGATAAAGCCTCTGAAAAGTACTGATAAGAAGAATACACACCACACTCTATTATATAAGGAAGTTTCGCTGTAGAGCACTGAGCGTTGTACTAGTATTCTCTCCACTCCCTGTTCCGCTATGTTCTAGGAGCCTTAGGTGTAGAGGTTATACTGTAGATGCGTCACCAAGAGTATGGCATCTCTCAGAAATACATTCTCTGTGTGTGAACAGTTGGCTAAGATTTAGAGAGTAAGAGACTACAGAGTGTGTGTCCCTGAATAGGACTCCTATATGAAAACTCACACATCCACAGCTCAGGGACCATTGTGAAAAGATTGTAAGATCCAGGGTTGGTACATGAACACATATTTTTCCATATTTATCTTAAATTATTTTAAAATTAATATCACATTCCACAACAGTGCTTGTGGGGATGACTTCTCCCAAACCTAATGGCAAATGCCTTCTAACTAACTTAGTAACTGAAAAGGTAATCTTATGTTTTGAGATCAATTAATACTCTTTCACCTTCCTTATAAGGTAAAAAAGCTTACTATGTTTCGGGTTCTTCTTGTAACCTGAATATATAGCTTTGTTCCCTCATCACCCTTCTTTGCCCTTAATCCAGAATAATGTGTGTATGTGTGTATGTGTGTGCATGTGTGTGTATGTATTGTGCATATCAAACAAGCATGGCAAGCAATGCATATATTCATTGTAAGTAGTGAGAATTATCCTATTTGTGTTGTAAACAACAGTGGAATTTAATTCTAACATCTGCTTGTGCTTGTGTGTGCCCTTCTAGATCAGAAGAGGTCAAAAAAAAAAGGAAAATTTCCTGATAAGACAAATTCTTCCTGCTTTTTTCCTTCTGGCGTGTATGCTGGATATTATGTTTCAATAAAGAAAAGAACTTTGTTCTAAATCATAGTACCAGACCAAATATGAAGGAATAGGTTCTCAGAGATGATTCGGTCCTCCTTTTGGTTAAAATGGATTCTGAGTAAGGCTGGTTTTTTTTTTTTTTTTTTTTTTAATTCTGGAATTTCCTTAAGGAGACATTTTAGTGCCATGGGTGTTGCTGATTTGTGGTTTTTTGATTACCAGTACAGTAAGCATGTTTAGTTGACTTCATTTATATTTCTCTATACTGTACAGTACACAGTTTGATGTTGCCACTACAGATTGATTTCTTTCTTTCTATTTGGTACAAATTATTGAGCTCTCAGGAGTAGACTACTCAATATAAAGACACCTAAGGAATTTTGAAGCAGTATCTAAACTAATAGATAGACAAATAAAATCTATAAAGATAAGAAACATGAAAACACAAAGGAAAAGGACTCCTGCAAAAAAAAAAAAACCCACACATCTGTTAAATTTGAAGCCACTGATTAGAAGAGGGAAAAGAGATTCTCCAACAGAAATCCTAAAGGACAGGATGTCATGGAACAATAATTTCAAGCCATGAAAGCAAATAACTGCCAATGATTACTCTACCAAGCAAAGCTATTTTAAAAATCAACAAGTAAATAAATACATTTCAAGGCAAGCATCAATTAAGGACAGAGTCAATATTCAGAAAAAAAACTTAAAGGAATACTATACAGTGAGGAGGAAGAAAGACTGTCTAAATCATGACAGCAAAGGAAAGAATAAATTTCATGAGAAGATGAACCAAAGAGAGCTAGGAAAAAAAAACCACATTATGTCCAATACAGTGAACTAGAAAAGCCCTGATGCTGGTAGGAGAGGAATAAAAGAAAGAGTAAATCTACTAGCCAGAAAAGAAAGAAAATTATAGTAAGTTCTGAACACCTCTCAGTACAAATATAACAACTCACAACTCTCCATAAAAAGCTTCAGATTAACCAGTTATATCAAAACAAGGTCCCATTACCTGTTGTCTCCAAGAAACACACCTCAAGGGCAAAGATATCCAGATACTGACTGTGAAAGGACAGAAGTCTATCAAACAAATGGAAGCAGAAAATAAGCTGACGTAGCTATTCCAGTAAAGTAGACTTCAACTTAAAATTAACTAGAAGAGATAACTCAGGACATTATATATTAATAAAAGGAAGAACCCCACAAGAAGATAAAAGAACTATAAGTACACAAGCACAAAAGAGTGGGCTATGTTTTGTTTGTATGGTAGATTTAGAACTTATATTGAACTTTCGTACAGTCCATACCATAGTCTTAATCAAATTTAACCCTCCCCCCCGCCCACCGCACCTTTACTCCCACCCTCCACTGGGCCATACATGTTAAGTCCTATACAGTCAAGCCTTTGTATTCAGATGTCATTTGGTACAAATTCATCCACTGAAATCTAGTCAGTCTGTCTAATTGAAGGTAAGACCTACTCCCTCAGTAGTACTCAGTCTGCCGCACCCATAAAGGTAGTAGTTTGCTCTGCCAGTTATTAGGCTCTGGGACTGGATTAGACCATTGATTGGTTTTCTCCCTTAGTACTTGCAGAGTGTCTTCTAGAATTGTAAGAGCTAAAGTTCACATAAAAGGCTTCCAGGTTATTTCCTTCTCCATTGCTCTGAGTCCTTTGTCCCAAACATATCCTATCTTTATCAGTAGGGGCTTATCTTGCAGTTCTGGGAGATAACCCAGAGCTCTGGCAATAGCCTGTGTTATTTTGTGAGCCTCTTGGACCACTCGGACCAACCACTCAAGGGGAGGTCTCTCCTGTCTGGAACTGTGTTCCTTACTGTACAGCCCCCAGATATGCATATGCACTAATATTCAGACACTGTATGTGTATTTCTCAGTGAGTTTCAGAGGCATCACATTTCCCTCTGGCTTCCCTAGCCCCCAAGATCCATTCATCTGTTCTTTTCCCCTCACCATCTTACCTCCTTCCTGCCTCCCCAGACCAAGTACCACCATTATCTGCTCTCTCCCCCTAATAATACTCACTTCCAACCATCCCCCATCTCCTGAGTTCCCTCCTTCCTCACTGTGGTCCTCTGCATGTCCCTCCTACCCCATTCCCTCCCAACAAAACACTCTTAATATCCCTGCCTTGTCCCTTGGTAACATCTGTTCCACACTATCCTCTTCTTTTGAATCTTTTTTTTTTTCTTTACCTCCATGTTTTCTTTCCATTTTCCTGGCTCCTGGTCTTACATCAGGACATATATACACATATAAGTGATTTGTGCTGCAGTCCACAAATGAGGGAGAACATATTTTACTTACTATTCTGTGTTTGTGTTACTTCACTTAGTATAACACTCTCTAGTTCCATCCATTTCCTTGCAAATTTCATCTTTCCTTACTGCTGAATAGAACTCCATTGTGTAAATGTATGACATTTTCATTATCCATTCATCAGTTAGCAGACATTTACATTGTTTCTTAGCTATTTTGAAAAGAGCAGCAACAAACATGGATGTACAAGTATATTTCTACAGTAGGATGGGTCCTTTGGATATATGCCGAACAGTGATATAACTGGATCGTATGGCAGATTCATTTTTAGTTTTTTTGAGAGTTCTCCACACTGCTTTCCATAGTCAGGGCAAAAGATTGCATTCCCATCAGTACTGATTGAAAGTTCCCATTTCTACGCATTCTTGAAAGCATTTGATGTCTTTTGCTCTCTAGATCTTAGCCAGTCTGACTGTGTTAAGATGGAATCCGAAAGTGGATTTTATATGCATTTCTCTAATTACTGAGGATGTTGAGGACTTTTAAAAAGTGTCATTAGCCATTCTTATTTCTTTGTTTGCAAATTCTCTGTTCAGATCTATAGTCTATTTATTTTTATTGGGTAATTTATTTTCTTCTTTCTTTGTTTTTTGAGTTCTTTGTATGTTCAGGATATCAATCCTCTGCCAGATGTGTAATTGCTAAAGATTTTCTCCCACTCAGTGTGTTTCTACTTCCCTTCTTGGTGGTTTCTTTTTCTGTAAAGAAGCCTTGTAACTTATTTATGTCCTACTTACTCATTGTTGGCCTTAACGCCTGAGCAGCTGATATCCAGTTTAGAAAGTCCTTTCCTACATCTAAATGTGGAGGTTACTGTCTATGTTTTCTTCTAGCAATTTCAGATTTTATATTGTGGTCTTTGATCCATTGGGAGTTGACTTCTGTGCAGGGTGAAAGAAAAGGGTCTGATTTCATGCTTCTTCAGGTGGAGATCCAGTTTTACCAGCACCATTTGTTGAAGATGCTGTCTTTCCTGTAGTGTGTGTTCTTGGTACCTTTGTCAGATATCAGACGGCTGAAATTGCGTGTACTCAAGTCTGAGTCTTCAGTTGTGTTCTATTGATCTACATGGCTATTTTTTGCCAGTACCATGCCCTTTTATGACCCAGCTCTGTAACAGAGTCTGAGATCTGGTATGGTGATCCCCCAGGATTGTTCTTTTTGCCCTAGATTGCTTTGTATATCTGAGGTCTTTTATGATTCCATATGAATTTTAGAATCATTCTTTTCTAGCTCTCTGGGGAAATTCATGGGTATTTTAATTGACATTGCACTGAATCTATAGACTGCTTCTGGTAAGATGGTCATTTTCAAAATATTGATTCGACCAATCCATGAGCATGGGAGATCTTTTCACTGCCTAGTATCTTTCTGTATCTCTCTCTTTAAAGATTTGAAAATTTCATTGTAGAGATATTTAATCAACTTGCTTAGGTTTGTTCCTAAATACATATATTTTGAGGTTATTGTGAATGGGACGGTTTCTGTCACTACTTTTTCTGATTGTTTGTTATTGTATATTAAAATGCACTGATTTTTCTAAGTTGATTTTGTAACTTGCCATTTTACTGAAAGTATTAATAATATCTAACCGTTTTTTGGTGGATTTTTAGGCATCTCTTAGGTATAATATCATATATCTACCTATAGTACTAATTTGACTTCTTTTCCAATTCATAGTTCTTTAATTTCCTCATCTTACTGATGTTTCAAGTTTTTCAAGAACTATATTGAAATGGAGTGGAGATAATGGACAGCCTTGTTTGATTTCTGACTTTAATGGGAATGCTTCTAGTTTTTCTCCATTTAGAATGATGTTGGCTATAGGTTGGTTATGTATAGCTTTAACTATGTTGAGGTATGTTCCCTCCAGACTAATTCCTTTTAGGTCTTTTAACATGAATGCATGCTAGATTTTGTCAAAGGTATTTTCTATATCTATTGAGATGACCATGTGATTTTTCTCTTTAAGTCCATTTATGTGTTTTATTACATTTATTGACTTTTATATATTGAACCATTCCTACATCTCTGGAATAAAGCAGACATGATTGTGGTGGATGATCTTTTTGATATGTGTCTCTATGGGGTTTGTTAGTATTTTGTCTGTATCTTTGCATTTGTGTCTGTTAAGGATACAAGCCTACAGTTTTGTTTTTTGTTGTATCTTTATTTGATTTTAATATTTGAGTGCCAGTGGCTTCTTAGAAGGAGTTTGGAAGTTCTCCCTTTGTTTCTATTTTTTTTTGTATATTTGTATACAAATTTGTATATTCTTGAATTTCCATCACACATTTATTTCTATCCTCTTTGAGTTGTCTGGGTTTTCTGTAAGTTCTTCGATTGTGTTTATGATTGCTTTTATAAATCCTGCATCCTGGGTTTTCTCAGGGTGACTCTCCTTTTATTGTTCTTCTGTAGGACTAGTGGGTTTTGTTGGGGACATAGTCTCTTGATTTTTCATATTATTTGTGTTTTGGCACTGTTGTTTGGGCATATGGATGTTCTTTGCTGGTTGTAGGTTCAGTAGGAATTTCTATTCTACCTTTGTTTACTTGAATTTTGGTTTTGTTTGTATTGTTTGTGTAGCTTGGTTGCTTTTTTCCTCAGGTATGAAAAATAAATTGGTGTGCGTTTTAGTTTCTGGCAGGGTAGCAGACTGTTCTGGGTAGTTGGTGGCACAAGGTAGTAGGTAGTTGCTGGTCAGGGTAGTAAGAGGATTGGGTTGTGTCAGATAGATCAGGAGCCAGTAGAATCTATGCTAAGGGGGTTAGCTACTCTCTGGGTTAGGAAGCTAGTCCAGAGAACTGAGGCAGAGGATTTGGAGCTCGCCTGGGTCTAAGGCTAGCAAAGGACCTGGTAGGCATGGAGCCATTTGGCTCTGGAATGAGAATAGAGATGCTGTGGACAGGATCTGACTTACCAGAGTCCTCGGTGGGCAGATCTCTTAGGCAGATCAAGAGCAGGGGTAGATGGTGGTGGGGACTACCTGGGGAGGGATTTACCAATTTATGCCAGGGGGTTTAGCTAGTCTAGGAAATTAGTCCAGAGATCTGAGGTAGAAAATTTGGAGCTGGCCTGGGTCCAAGCCTATCAGGAGACTGGATGGGACTAGAGTAGGTTGGAAGTGTCAAGTCTGTGGAGTAATGGAACAGAGATGAGGCGAGTGGGACCTGAATTAGCAGAGTCCTAGGTGGATGGCTCTGTCAGGCAGGTCAAGAGCCAGCAGAAGATGGGGTTGGGGGCCCCTGGCAAGGAATTTCTCAGTCTATGCTAGGGAGTTTAACTGGTCCAGAGAACTGAGGCATGTTAGTTGGAATGGCCTGGGCCAAAGACTAGTAGTGGATCAGCAGCTTCAAATTTTATAAACAATCCCTAATCAGTGTAGGTCACGTAGGTCCTGATACAATAATAGATAGCTCCAACACGACACTCCCACTTTAAGAAAAACCCTTCAAACTAAACTAACAAAGAACACAGAAACTTCAAAGAAGAACTATAGTATAGGTCAAATAGACTTAACAGATATCTAAAGAATATTCTGTCTACCAGAGGCAAATTGCATTCTTCTCAGCAGCCTATAGAACCTTCTCTAAAGTAGAGAACATTCAGGGATACAAAACAAGTCTTAATTATACCAAATGAATTGAAATATTTTATTGTATCCTATCAGATAATTATGAGATAAAACTAAAAATCAATAGTAAGAGACACCAAAGAAACTCAGCAAATACCTGGATGACCAAAGGGACACCAAGAAATCAGGGAGGAAATTAAGTTTCTGTAAATACAAATGACTAATTCAATTTGAAAAGGTGCTCAACAACCTTACCCATTAGGGAAATGTAAATCAAAACTGCTTTGGAATTCCTTTTCCTCCTGGTCAGAGTTGCTATTATAGAGAAAACAAATGACACAGAGTAATGTGAGAATGTGGGCAAAGAGGAGTCTTTATTCATTGTGGGTGGAATGTAAACTTTTTTGGTCAATTGACTTGGCAGTCAATGTGGAGGTTCATCAAAAATCTGAAAATGTGAGTATTGTAGGAGCTAACTCACACACTCTTGGATATATAACCAAAGATTAAGACAACATATCATGGAGGTTCAGGCACCTCTATGTTTATTTCTAGTCACAATATCTAACAAATAGAATAATCTAGATGGTTATTGACAGATGAATAAATAAGACATGGTACATATACATGATATAGTTTATTCCAGCTGTTAGGAAACATGCAAAAATGTTATTTGCAGGAAAATGAGAGGAGCTGGATTGAGAATGTTGTGCTGAACAAAGCCAGATTCAGAAAGATACTGAGTACTTTCTTTTCAATATGTGATATATGGGAAGGGTGTAATGAAAGTCAAAAAGGGACCATGAGGGGCTGGAGAGATGCCTCAGTGCTTAAGAACACTGACTGCTCTTGTCAAGGACCTGGATTCAGTTCCCAGAACCTACGTGATGTCTGAGAATTGTCTGTAACTCTAGTTGCAAGGCATCCAATGTCCTCATCTGGCTTCACAGACATTGCATGACACAGGTGCTCTTACATACCTGCAGGCAATACACTCATACACATAAAAATAAAGGTAATAAATAAAATTTGCTTTTTAAAAAAGGGACCATGAAAGGGGAGGAAGAGACCTTCAGGGAAGGAGAAAACAGGATATAGGATGATAGAACATGTGAGCACAATCGGGGGAAAGAAGAGGACGTGATTAAAATAATGTATCATGGTTTAGATCTATGAATCTGCCACATGATATCCCTTTGGTGTGTATGCTAGCTTTTACATTTTAATAATAATAACAATAATGATAATTATAAATGAATCTTTGGTTAGAAAAAATACTTCTTCTTGTCAGTAAAAGTTAAATTGATGTAAACATTAAAAACCTCTTTCCAGAATTTTCCTTCATATATATAAACTATATTAGTTCTTCAGAAAGTAGCTCTGAATTAACTTAGAACTATCAATGCAAAGACATTTGATATGTTCTTTTATATATTTTAAAAAGTAGTCCTTGAATTCTATTTGACAATGGTGAATCTATTCCACTTTGAAATATGAACTTTTCTGATGCCTCCATTCAGCTGACATTGGATTCATGAGCTTCCAAATGTTCTCATTTTCTTTGCTATTTTATTCCCCAAATCACAAAATCCAGTGCATTTTAACTGTTGAATTTCCATGCCCTTGACACAAGAACATAGTAATAAAACAAGAGTTTCAATCATTTTATAATCGTTAAGCAACTATATCTCAAGCTCTGTGTTTATACATTCTTTTCAAGTATGCAATCTGATGACTGAGCAGAACTCATAAAAATAGATTATAAAGCAAATTTTTAGCCCAGGATATGAGAGTCAGCTCTCCCACAAAAGGAACAGTATTCCTTCTTCTAAGAGGTAGTGAGAAACGGGCTATTTCATATTCTTCACACTGTCTGAGAAACTTTGAAGACATAGGTGTGATTTTAGATTAAATAAGGAAGGCACCAGCTTTGTTAAGGAGATTTGGTAAAGATGTCAGTGTGTACCATAAAAAATAGCAGTTTTAAACTTCAAACTCTTAAAACAGATGTTAGGAAATGTCAACTCTATGAACAATTAATTGCCACTACAGAGCTTTGCCTGACACACTTGAGTCAGTATTTTTCCAGCATCACTGAAGTTATGAAATTTTGAGAGCGAATCTGTTTTATTTATAGTAAAGGACACACCTGCATTATTATTATTTTTCTTGTGCCATGCACTGGAATAAATCAAGTCCCCTTATATTCTGAGTCAATACAAGTCTTATTAGCTTTCAATCATCAACTCTCACTGTAGTAGCTAGAAAAGGTAGCAAAAGAGTCTTTTTTTCTCTGTTTTCTCTTTGTATATTGTGGCATGTAAAACTACAGCATGATGATGCAATCAACATGGATCTGTAGTGTAACCAAAGTGGATCTGGCTGGCAATGCCTGAGCCATGATACTGAGGTAAACGTTTTAGCAGTGACATGAACTAGGGAGCTTTACTAGTCTTGCATCTGTATATTACAATAAGTACTTCAGGAGTAAGGGTTTATAAGGGGCAGTAGACAAATAAAATGATATGACCAATCTCATTACCAAGATGAAGGGACACTATTTTCCATTCCACCTTCTTTGTGACTTCTAAGGTGAGCATGGACTTTTTGAACATACAATGAGTTTCTCTTCAGAAGTGAGCAAAGAGAATAGGATAAAGGAAAACTATCTTTAAGGGTCAATGGGTCCTAATAATAGTGGTAATGTTGAACACCATGAATCTACTATGTTCCAGGATTGTATAACCCCTGGGGGGCTAGCCTCCCCAAAGAGATGGGAGAGACTCTCCCCCTCATCTTGGGGCTGGGGCTCCAGGGCACTGGGCTGGCATGCCTGGCTCCAGATCGGGATGGAGTAACTCCCTCAGGGAGAGTGTGAGAGGCTAACTCCCTGGGAGAGCAAGCTCAGCCCAAAGCCCAAAAGCCTCAAAAGCCTAAAAGCCTCAGCCCCCTCCTAGCTTTTAATGGGAGAGGGTGGGGATTGCCATGATATCTGATTAATGTTTAAGGTAGACTTCTGGCTAGGAAGCAGTCCTTTTTTTACAGCTGTTTGTGAATCCTGGGTTGGGAATCTTATCTATTCAAAAAGTCAGTTCTTTTCTCAGATCTCTTAGATCTCAGCAGCCCCTGAGAGTCTGGGTTGGAACTGCTGGGGCGAGGGGTTGGAGGTTCCAGTCACACCTAACACATATGACAAAAATAAGGCTTAATGAGGTTAGGAAATTCACTCAAAACTTGAGCCATTAGGTTGTATATTGAGAACTTAGACTCATATCTGACTTTGACCTTGATCTCTAAAACTGTAGTAAAAAGAATATGACTTTTCCAAACCATATCACCAGGCTTAATAATTATTTTAGTTTCCTCAGTACAGTTTATTCTACTTTGTGTCTTCTGCTTTCTGTTTGCCTTTTGCCTTTATAGAAGTGGCTGTCCTTTCCAAGTACTCAAAACACACACTAAAATGACCACATCAAATTCCAGTGTGACATTGGTATCTTGTTCATGTTCTTTATAACACTTTGGCTCTCCAAATACAAAGGACTTTATATTTTATGCTAAATTTCTAGGACAGACAGAATTCTCATTGAGGATGCTGCATTTCCTCCTCATGTTAAATCTTTCCTCTTCCTTGAGGCTCCTATTGATGACCTAGCATGAATACATATCCCTCATGAATGTGTGTCAAGAATGTCATCACACTGAACCTGATTATGAGTTACTAAAGAACTCATTAATTCAGTCAAAGCGCTGGCACTCCTGCTTTCACAATTGGTGAGCCAGCGAAGTCCTGGTCATGTAGCCTCAGATCATTGATAAGAAATTAGTTGGAGCACCTAGGTGTCTCAGGATGCATTGGATGAAAATAGCTATTACATCATTACACGTTTATATCATGCTTTGATTGATATTTTCAATGCCAGTGACCTGAATGAGAACTTCTCTTGGAGTAGCATATGTTCTTCATGAACTTTCTTATAGATGATAAAAATGTAATATGTGTATATGCAGATACTGAATTTATAAATATGTAATAGATGAATAAACAAATGTATAGCATAAATTAAAAGTTAACTTAGAGCTTGCATAGATTTAATGATATTTATGGGCTCCACTTCATTTTATTTTATCCCTACTGACTGACAAAACACTTTCCTACAATCTGGTGTTTTTTACAGCATCCGCGGAGTGTTCAACTTTTAGATGTGCAATTACCATATTGAAAAAGCAGGAACAATATCTAGAGTGAGGAAAGGAGCAACAGTGAACAGAAATAGAAGTTCATTTATTTCCAATTTGGAAGGCGGTAAAAGCAGAGTACAGCATTCACACCAGGGCGTGCAAATCACCACCTACTACTTTCCATTCAAAATATTGGCAGTCCCTATTATGTGACTGATGTGAATATGTACGATAACACCTCTGCTATAGGCCCTTGATGTTATAATGACAGTCATATGATAGAGCACCTGGTATCTAGGACAGGTAAAACTGAGGTGTGGTGAGGCACTTTTAACAAGATTTTACTATATGTGTTAGAGCCAAGTAATAAAATACAATTTCGTATCATCCAATCATCATTTTTGCTGCTGACAAAATAACTTCTTCCTTGGGAAATACTTCCAAGTAACTGATGCCATCTCTGTGTTCAGGGACTAATGATTGAATTGGCATGTGATACAGAGAACTATAATTTAGAAGTAACTAGATAAAATTGTAAGCAATGCTATTCAGTTGGGTATGCATTGTTAAAGGTTGGGGGCCTCTGGCAGGAAAAGGAATGGCCAAGTTTCTTGTCTGGTTTTATTAAAAAGTAGTTGTCAAACCCTGAAGGACAACTGTCTTCCCTTTTGTCCAAAATAAGGCTGGATTCTTTCACGATTAGTGTTCTACTCGTGTCTCCAGAGGTACTTGCTGTTTAATTATGTATTGTCTAAATATTATCTGGACAGCATAAATAATACATAGGCAATTGGTCTGGGGTATTTGTACAGTCTGGAAAGGTAATATTGATCACTGCAACTGTGTAGACCAGAGCTGAGGACATCAGTACAAGTCCTATTAACTATTTAATGAATTCTGAGAAAAGAACCCATTTCTTTCTTTTGAATTTTTGATGAACTGATAGATATATAAATAGATATATATTAGAATATGTTACATCTATAGAACAGATATTCCTGAATGTGAACAAAATTTTGATAAAACATGGAAACTCTAGAAAGTCACATGAAGGGTTTTAAATGATCATAAACTCAGTTCTCTAATGCAAATCATTTATAGCTATCATTTTCTCTTTATTCATTTGTCAAATACTGACTGAGCATTGTCTGTACACAGTCATTCATCCAGTTACTGGGAATGCATTTGTACCCCAAGTAGACAAAACTGCTTATGTTATTGGAGATTATATTTCAGTATTGGTGACTCAATAAGCGCACAAATAAGTAAACTGAAGCAGTTTGGGGTTAGAGCCACTCAGCTTTCTCTCCAGGGTAGTTCTTCCTATTTATTCATTCCCCAAAGTAATACTGATATTTTCATATTTGTTCATATCAATGCTGGGCAAATTCTTGCTGATTTCCTTGCAAGACTGTTGTATGCCGCCGCGAGTTAGAGAAAACAGCCAGCTTGTAGTTTGAGTTCATCTCAGAGGAAATCAGCCTTAGGGAGATTCCATGCCCCTGTGACCACCTGTAGGTAAACTCAGTCCTTAATCTTTGTAACTAAGTCTCACAGGAATGTCCTGGGGTCCTCCAAAAGGACTCACCTTGTTCTCACCAGAGCTGAGCTAAGAAGGAAGCACTGAGGGCGCCAGGGTTCTAGCACTTCCCTGGTTCAAAGCCCCTGCCCCCTCTTAGTGCCACCTTCCTGGTATGCAGACAACTTCCTGGTGGGCTTTGAAGGTTAGAGATAGTGCCTCTCTGTTAATTACCATATTGCTGTATGGATGTATCTGCATTCCTGATTCCCCCAAACTATAAGTATCCTCTGAAACAATAAAGAGCGGCCTGTGGCCTGCAGCCTGCCTGTAGAGCCCAGGTCCATCAATCCTCATGTCTCTGTCTTGTGTGTCTGCCCTTGTATGTCTGTCCTGTGTGTCTAAGCGGCCTGAAGAGAGACATTTTCCCAGGTCCATCTGTCCTGCGTGTTTGTCATTGTGTGTCTGTTCTGTGTGTGTGTCTGTTTGCCCTCACTCATTCCAGGGTTCCAGGGTCTCAAGGCTCACCGTTGAAACCCGCAAGACGAGACACAAGACCATTCACTATGAATGGTTTCTCTATTAAAATCTCCTCGGTTACTACACTCTGTGGAGCATCTATTTCTGTCCAGGACCTTGGCAGATAGATTTAATATCTTACAAAGTTACAAATGATAAAAAGGAAACTAAAGAAAGGGTTAGGGGATTCAAAGTTTTGAGAAGGGTTTAGTATTTTAGTTGGAATATCCAGGGGAAGCTTCAATGAGAAACTGAGTTTTCGGGGAAATCTGAAGGAAGCATGTGAACATACTTTATATATGTGTGGTGGTGAGAATATTCTAGGCATAATCACCCTCTTATTGTACTAGAACAGAATTACATTTTTGGACAGCATGCTTGGCAACTTCACAATGCAGGAGCATTTCCTCAAGCCATCAAATATTCTTTTATTTGACTTCAGTGGCTACGTGGAGCGTCATTTTAAGAGTATACCAGTCTTCATGTAATTGATCCTCTGCTTTTAGACAATTAGGTTGATTTTACAATTGTATAATTATGAATGAGTCCTATTGACAACTTTTACTTCCTTCATACGTTTTACTGAATTTCAGAGCCTACTAGGTCTTCTTTCAGGAATCCCTGCTAGACTCTTTCATAAAATGTCAGAATGTGCCCTGTTCGTGGTGTTCTTAGTATCAGTCTCTGAGATCTATTCATTATTCATATGCAAGAGGATAGTTTTGCAAATGGGTGTGAGATAAGCAATTACCATTTTGGACAAGAAGCAAGATATGAGATAGAGGAAGAGAGGAGAGAGGGGGAAACACTTCTTTTTATGCCTTTCCTTGCTGGAAGTTTGCCCAGTTAAATGGAAGGGCAAAACTCATAACTACAGCCTCCTTTAACCCCCACGACTCCCTGTGTCAGCAGCAACAGCCTTATCCAAATGAATCCAACAGCCTTATCCTACAAAATGGAGAGGACCTGAAAGTGCTGACTGCTGTTTTGTTGACTAGTCTCCTCTCTTCAAATAAGGGGCATAAAGCTTGTGTCAGCTTGCATGTATGCCCATGTGATTGACTCTGAGCCCCATGTAAGGGGTTCACTGTTAGCTGTGTCTGGACTCATGAGTGAAAGACCAGAGCTGCCTTGATTTGCTCTAACTCTGTGAGGCTTGCTGAGCTAACTTCCTGTTCTCAACCAGTCTCAAGAGGCTATGTACTACAAAACCAGGGTCCTGTAAAAATATAGCTCTGTGAAATTACAACTGCTGCTTCTTAAAAAAAACAAAAAACAAACAACAACAACAACAAAAAAAAAAACTAGGAAAAATTTACTTTTGGCTAATTATGGAAAAAAATAAAGGATTAAATGATATTTCATTTTCAAAAATATTTTTTATGTGCATGAGTGTATAGCTTGCATGTATTTAAGTGCTCTGGTGTCCTGAGATGTCCATGAAGGTCACAGGAGGGCACTGAATCCCTTGAAACTGGAGTTGCAGATGGTTGCTAGCCACCATGTGGGTGCTTGGAATCAAATTCAGGTACTCTGCAAGAGCAGACAATGCTCTTAACTGCTGAGCCGTCTCTCCAGCCCTTAAATGATATTTTAAAGTAACCCTTATAATAGATATTTGATGAATATCAATTAAAATAAGCTCTGAATGTACTTTGTGTCATTTATAGTTATGTTTTCTCTATCTTTTTCTTCCTACCTTTCTCCCCCATTCATACATACACTAGTCATGTGCATTATTCAAATCATTTTCTTTAGTGATATTATGCAGAGAAAAGGTCTCAAACAGTGATTTAGAAGTCAACCCCAAATGAGGAGACACATTTCTGTGGTTGTGCTGGCTTTTGAAAAGTTCCACTTTCTCTCGTCTTTGTCAAATCTCTATCACTCCTCATGAGACTCCACGTGCCAGCATAAATGTAAACACAAGTCACTAAGTTTCTCGGGGACTGACATAAAATGAATCAAGACTGGCAGCTCTGCACTGCTCAGACCCAAGGAGCCTTCACTGTTAAGCTAAGTTTGGATCAGAAGTTTTCGTCTCTGAGGAGACGTGTGATCTCTCTCCAACTGTAGAGTGGGTTTTAATGACAGCTCTGGGGTGTGGAACACTGCAAGAATTTATGTAATCAAAGAAATCCCATATTCTCCTAAGTGATATCTTTATAAACATTGTTATTGCCTCCTTGCAAAGAAAGATACTGGGACTCGAAGAAACTCAAAACAACGCAACCCTTAAATGTTGGAGCTGAAACATAGACCTGAACTCAGAGCACTGTGTCCAATGACCACATGGTGGCTTGTTCTAGGTTACATTGGCATGACTCTAGAGAAAACTAGGGAGTTAAACCCACCTCTGAAGTTGCACAGCCGAGCCTGTAAGTGTGTGTTGACTCTCCTCAGCAAAAGTGCAAGGCTTTCAGAAAGTTTCTAATTCCCAATTGTTAGGTGTACTTTTATTGGGAACAGAAACCCAAACCCTTAACTTTCTACGCATTGAGTGTGATGACCTCTGGTCATCACATTGCACATCTGTGCTTTCTGTGTTAGAGTGGCTCTTCAGGGACTAAAATAACAAGCACATCTTGTCAGCACACTGAATTATCAGAGTGATTTCAGTTTCCCGAGTGTTCAAGTTAGTTCTTTGTTGTTGGACTTCACACAGGCTTCTATTCGTTCCAGAACATTGCCCCATGTGGCCGATCACTCCTCTGTATTCTTGCTCACAGTTTATTTGTTTAATTCCTTTAGTCTTCAGTCTGAGTCAACACATAAATGGAACAGATGTTTCTCTTCAGTGTCCCCTCCACGATGCAAATCAAGTCTGTTTTAGCTTGTCTATATTTACCACTCTTGTCGGGAATTATAGGAAGATGGGGATATTGTCTGTCCTGTGGACTCCTGTATCTTCAGTCTCTAACAGGACTGATGAACAGCTCATACTCAACAGAAAGCATCAGTGAGTATGTAGAACAAGTGTACTAGTCCTCTAGCAGTGAAAGTGTTCACTTTAAACTCTTGAACGCATGTTCACTGAATTCAGATGGCTCGCTATTTGAGATAATCAAGGAGCATAGTTGGAGACCTTTAGGTCATGTTACTACTGCCTATGGTTTGTTGGCCTGAGTTGTGGAACTTCTACCATGTTACCATGATTTCCACACCATTCCAGCCACCACATGGATAAACAGGTACAGCCACTCAAAATTTAGCTCAAAGTTTGAGATGGATGAACACAGAGATGCCAAGAAAGCAGAGGGACACTGTTGTTTACATAATGATCCTTTCTAGGGAAAGAAGACCAGTGCATAGGTTTGAAATGGGCTGAGAGCAGGGGAAAATCAATTTGCTTATGGTTTTCTGATGTATAAAAAATGGAATTGGTGTCAGGTCTTACAGCTTTGGAGGAGCTTGTAAGATAGAACCCACCTGGTGAGCTTCAGATCTGGAACATACAACTAGACCTTTGCTCATTATACACAGCATTTTTCTCCTATGGGGGAGTTTTGGATACTTATCTCTTCTAATGAAGTTGCACCTTTACAACTTTACAATATAATTTGCATTCTTTTCTTTTTCAGAGCCACTTGTATTTGCGATGAAAGCTAAGCTTTCCACATTCATGAGATCTGTTGTCATGACTAAAGCAAGAACAACAAATAAACAAACACATAAATACATAAATAATGTTTTGTTTTCTTAAGTTAAGGACAAGCTTATTTTCATCATTATATATTAAGATCTACATTATCATCTTGAAAAACAAAGGAAACGACAACAAAATGATTCATCTGTCCAACTGCTTTCTTTTTCTGCTATAATCTACTTTTGTGTCTTTAAGATATGATCTATCCAAAGAAAAATGTGCAACAGAAACAGGCAAACAATTCTTTATAAGACTTATTGAAGGAGACCAGCTGGAACCAGAAAACTGGGGACAGATTAATTCTTTTTCCACTTATACCTGAGCTGGAGATATGTTTGGTAGGTAGTAGTAATGTCAGGCAGTGAGCTAGATTTCGAGTCTCTGTGAAGCAATACATTTCTTTGTTTACCCCTTTTGTAATTAATTCAGGCCTTAATTGCATTAGGTAAGGGGTGGAGAATTAAAACTACAGGCCTAAATGATTCTGGGAGCATGAATTTATTACTGTGATAAAAGAGCCATGTCTCCAGGTCTCTATTTGCTACATTGCTTCAGAACCTCTCTTCTCCCATAAATCACTTGGGCTGAATGTCCTTCCTTGGCTGAGAACAACACACGAAATAAATACTTGGGTGGCCTTCTAAAGCCCCCTGCCTTAGGCATCCATTGCTGACCATGAGCTGGAATGCATAACTTCCTGTGAACTGATAGCCCTCTTCCTGCCTTACCTTGAATTCTACCTTGGACTCACAGACAGCACACACGTTTTCTGCCCCATCCCTGGAAATAAGCCACATGAAGGATTTGGCTCTTCCATCCTAATAAAAAGTAATGTTTTAACAAAAGTAATTCCAAGGACTGGAGAGATGGCTCAGTAGTTAAGAGCACTGGCTGCTCTTGAAAAGGACTCGGGTTAGATTCCCGGCACCCCAGAGGGCCCTATCAAAGGTCAGTAATACAAAGTCTGGGGGATCTGATGCCATCTTCTGAACGATGAGGGCACTGTACCTCATGGCACACCTACCTACATACAGGAAATGATTACATGATACTCATGAAATACAAAATAAATCAAGAATTAAAACAATAATTTCAGCAGACACTACTTGTCCCACCCAGGGCTTGCAGGCTCTCGTGTTGTTCCAACTCTTGCCCTCTGCATTCCCTTCCTGTCTCCTACTTTGTCCCTGTCATTGTCCTAGTCAGCTCTCTGCTTACTAGTGTTGTTTGGCCTGCTGAACTACACAGTCTGAAGGACCTGAGACTTTGTAGTCCTCTGTCATTCTCCTCCTCTGCTCTGGGTTTTAATCAATGACTGAGTGGTGTGACTAAGAAAGCTCCTTCACCTTCCTTGCCTTAAGGGTATGTGCACAGGGAAATGGAAAAGACAAGCCGAAGTGGGTCCTATGCTCTCATCTTATCAGAAGGATTGGTCTGGAGGAGGCTCCTGGGCTCGGCTCCCCTCCTCCCAGTCCTCTTCCCCTCCTCTTCACCTGTCACCTGGGGAGCACTCTTCCTTGTTCCATTGTTCACTTCTAAGGAACCCCAGCTCTCTCATACACCTGCTTTTTCCTGGGTCTAGACTGTTGCCCAGTCACATTCAACTTTTTAATTCTCAAAAAAAAAAAAAAAATCAAATTAGTCTACTGAACTAATTAATCATTTTTCCAAACACCTGGTAAATGTTACAACCCTGATCTGATCTGAGCATCATTCGTGTGACCCCGACACCTATTTCCTGAGCTGTGGGACACATGCCTGCATGAACAGTCAGGAGTTCCATTCTGCAGTCTCAACCGCAAAACTGATTTGCAAGTAGTAATGTCTGGATTTCCACTGTCATTTCAATTGATGTGAGAATTCAGAGGAAAGTTGCTCATGTTTGCTAAAGATTAGCTCTTTCTTTTACAAACATAGTGAAACTCACACGGTCTCCAGTATCTGGAACTAGCATCTATGACTAATATTTGTCAAAAATTAGAACAATATAATGTGGAGATTGCTTCGTAACTGTGGAGTATTAGAGGAATGAACTGAAGATATTTTCAAGGTATATATTTTGTTAAGTTTTGTGCATTTCATACACTACATCTTAATCTTATTTAAACCTTCTCCTCCATCTACCCTCCCCATAGCCGTCCCCCCGCCCCCATCAGATTTCATGCATTCTGTCATTAAGGCCTATCCGGTCAAGCTTTTGTACGCACACGTCCCTCAGTGCAAGTTCTTCCACTGAGGGACACACATTCTGAAATCTCTTGTTCTTTACATGCTCACCAGCAAAGCTTCCTCATAAATCAGGGTGATGCACATAGATTGCAGCTGGCCAAGGTATAGAGAACGGAAATACAAGATCTTGAGGTGGATTTAGCATGAGATGTAACAAACTAGCTACCAGCATGGTTTTGAGGAAAACAGTTCACCTATGAACAACATCAGTTTCTGTAAAATGAAGATAGAGATGCATCTTGATAAGCTGGACAAGTGCCATGGTAGGTTCTGTCATAAATGTCAGCTGAGTCCAGTGTCTGGAACAGGGTAGTTGCTTTATTACTGCAAGCTCTGCCTACCCTCTGCCTTATTAAGGTGCTCGGACCAGACTAGAAATGATCTAGAATAAGCAGCTCTTTTGCCCAAACTACTTGCTCAGGGGTAAGTGTGTGTTGGAGGGACAGAAAGAGACACACAGAGAGAAGGTGTCTGCATATTTATATGGATACAATATACTTGCCACTTATTTTGAGTGAGCTTTGCTTTTATCAGTTGTTACGCTTTCATCTTTCCTGACTTTTATGTATAATTTATTTCTAATGAATGTAAAAATCTTTATGCAAATTACTTGTTTGTTCTTCTTTCTTGACTCTGTTCTGCACTTTTATAAAGTTTATCTTTTCTCATGAACTTATTTTTACTTTTTAAAACAAATACTAAAAAAAAGAATCCTCTCTTCCTCCTGTGTGTGTGTGTGTGTGTGTGTGTGTGTGTGTGTGCAAGTACACAAGGGCTTGTATTTCTGTGTACCTTAGCAGCATGGGTTATGCTCACCATTGAGTACTGTATATTTGTGATCAGTCCCCAGTGACCAAGACTTGCTCTCTGGGTGTAGCATAAAGATTGAGTCAAGGTGATCTGAAAGATCCTCTGTGTTTTGCATTTACACATAGGAAAGTTCAAAGAAAGGAAGTGGCCCTTTAAGATTAGAGCACAGAACTATGTAAATCAAATCTAAAGCTTCCTCTGTGTTTTAAAATTGAGTAATTTTATTGAATATTTTGTATTTCATAACATCTCACCCCGTCTCAATCACTTCTATACCCCTTCCTCACTGGCACCCTCCCCCAAGCCCCCAGAATTCATGCACTCTGTCATTTTTACTAAGGCCCATTGTGTCAAGTTAGTGTTCCCGTACATTCCTCAGTGCAAGATCATTCAACTGAGGTCTAGTCAGCCTATCCAGAGACCCTCACTTTAAGGAGATTAGCTCTCCCTCACCTGACAGTAATCAGATGCCAATATTTATTATGCTATGATTGGGGTCTGTTGATCATTTCCCCAATTTCATGCTGGGTTTCTGTCTGATTGAGTGTGCATGGGTCTTGAGCACACCAGCACCATGCTGTAGGTTCGTATGAGCAGGGTACTGGGAGTTTGTAGGATTCTATTTCCCTATGATCATGCACCTCCTCCCTGGCTCTTACAATCTTTCTACCCCCTCTTCCACAATGGTCCCTGAGCCCTGGGTGAGAGAAGCTTAATATAAGAGTCCTGTTCAGGGACCTATACTCTGTAGACTCCCTAATCTCCATGCTTTGGCCATTTGTGATCTTTTGTGTTCCTGGCCCTCTGTTGGATGAAGGAGCTTCATTAATGAGAGTTGAGAGATTCATTAGTGTCCTCTTTACCTCTTGTTCTATGTTGCATGAGCCTTAGACTTAGAGGTTGCATTGTAGATGTGCTGCTTAGAATTGGGCAGTTCACAGACAATGTCTATGTGTGACCAGTGGTAATTTTTTCCCTTCCAAACTTATAGGTGATACAAAATTCCTGCAGGAGAAATTTTGAATATTGAAGTTGTTATTCATAGCACATTTATATTTATTTATTTATTTTCTTGCTGATGGTTCAGATTTCCTAACAATACTGCTCTGATTTAGTAAGTGCCTGGACCTATGTTACTTCTTGAAAACATCAGCTTTGTTAAAAATTACACAGACTCAGTGAAGAAAAGAGGATTTTAGCATCATCCTAACTTAAAACCCATAAGCTTCAGATATTTCTAGTTGCATAAATGTGGAAGATTGTTTTGTCTTGCAGTTTCTTTATCAGTAAATTCAGAATAATAATAGCTATCTTAAAATAGTTGTTGAGAAAATGAGATTTATAATACTAGCAAATGGTTTAATTAAGAGTCATGCCTATTTATTCCATTAACAGACAAGCCTTAGAGGCATAAGAATACTAAACCTCCCTCAAGTTAGAGCATGTATGTGGTTCTCTGTGGAAGGACACTGATAGCACTGTTTAGAGTTAGGTGAGCTAGGGGGATGGTTAAAGAACATTTTGGACAAGTGAAAATTTTTCCTTACATCTACTCATGGGCTGGGCTCACTCAAGGGTTCACATTAGGCCACCACTGTTAGGCAGCCCAGGCCCACCTGCCTAGGGACAGCATGGCTCACAGTGGACTGAGCCCTCCTACACTAATTTGCAATGAAGAAAATGCCCCATAGACATGTCCACAGCCCACTCTGATAGAGGAAATTCTTCAGTTGTGGTTCCCTTTTCCCAGGTTTGTCAAGTAACAGCCAAATGAGTTATCAAAACACCAATGGGCCAGATACGTTCTACCTGTGTCTGCATTCTCTCTCCATGGGCCAGGCCCATACTTTGTGTTCATTCTGAGTTCCTTGAAGGGCTTCTCTCAGAATCACCCTCTAAATTCACTTTCTGGAAAACAAGGAATTTGGTAGATACTCCTCAAAGACACATCAAAGCCAGAACTGGGAGCAAGTGAAGAAGAATCTAACCATGGCTGTGAAAAATAGCTCAAGTATCCTCAGTTTCAGCATGCAGAGAAATGATGCAGTGATGTGCTTTCACAGCATAAATCCCCACACATTACCACTCCTTAGTCAATTAGTTGCTGCTCTAAACTGCTCTCCTCTGAGAGAAATAAATGATCAGTTCTATTACTTATAAAGGAGATGCCTATGATAAAGTAAGACCATTCTCTGATGACTTAACCATCAATGAAGAGAGAAGTTGGCTCCTAGTTTGTGACTGTTTTGTAGCAGAACACTATAATAAAATAGAGCACAGTGCTGGAATAAAACCCCACAGCTCTTCATAGTTCAACAGTCTCTTGTCAATCAGAGAGGGTGAGTGTGAGAGAAGATCCTGACAATCAGGATACCACATTTCTGCTTCCAAATAAGACTTGGGCAATAGCAGGAGCCATGACTGCTGAAGTAAACCACTTGCTTTAAAACTTCAATTCTAACAGTTATGATCTGGGTCTGAGCAGTTACCCATGTGGTCTAGATGTTGTTGTGTTCATACAAACACATTCTCTTCTTTTCTTACGGGTTTACTTAAACTGCACTTCTCTGAATCCTTTGCAGTTAGTTTTGTCATTGGTTGAGTGTCAGTTAATAGCATATTGGTGATAAAATTGAAGCTTGCTTTGAGACTTGAAAAGTGAGACTTCCTTTCAACTTCTCTCCTTTTATCCATCACGACATCAAGTACAGGAGATCGTTCTAGAGATCTCAAACTTTAGAGGCTATTGACAGAACTTTGACCCCTGACTGGAGCCGTTCTTCCTCCTGATTCTTTCTTGTGATGGTTAATATTGATTGCCAACTTGACAAGGTCAAGAGTCATTTAAGAGACACACATCAGCATGTCTGTGAGGCAGTTTTTAGATTGGGTTAAATGAAGTGGGACGAT
The DNA here is from genome assembly GCA_035773235.1 of Eospalax fontanierii. Classification (NCBI taxonomy): domain Eukaryota; kingdom Metazoa; phylum Chordata; class Mammalia; order Rodentia; family Spalacidae; genus Eospalax; species Eospalax fontanierii. The sequence goes on from CM069526.1 coordinate 22,534,005, forward strand.
ACATTCTAAACGTAGATTTTACCATCTCGTGAGGTGGGATCCCAAGCTGAACGGAGAGGAGAAAGCAAGCCACCAGCTTTCCTGTGTCTTTGCTTCCGGACTGTGTAAGGTGATGATAGAGTGTTAAATGACAGTGCTACTCCTGTGGGTTTTTCTATCAAGAAAATATAATATATGTTATACTGCATATAAGTTGATAGTGATGTTCAATTCTGATACAGTTCTCAGTTCAGGGCAGGTGTTAGAACATGAAGAAATGGGAAATTCAAGTTTATGGAATTTTTTAGGAAGATAAGAAGACTTTACATTGTACAACAAATTATTACGATGCTTAACATTAAGTGAATGAATATATATATATATATTTATATATATATATATATATGTACATGTTGAAAAAAAGGAAATAATGGAGAAAGGAAAGGAAGAAGGAATAAAGGAAGGGAGGAAGGAAGTTATTTCTTGATGACATACTAGGCTGTACTGGGAACCATGGTATATTCTGAGTAAAAGACACAAAGACATATAGAGTCTCAGTCCTCAAAATCTTACAGATGAAACAAGGTGCTTGAAAATATAAATACTACCCAAAGCTGGCAAGTTCATACTTTTAAGCAGACTTTCAGTGTAAACAACACATGGCATTGTGGTTGACAGGGAGGGTAGAAGGGTGAATGGGAGGCTACTGAGATAGCCATACACTAGGACAGAAGTATGATACATAAGCAGTTAAGTTCAATCTAGAATAATTTAATGCTTACTGAGAGAGCAGTGAAACAGATAAGATACTTATACCAAGCAAAGTGTTTTAGAAGAGACAGGAACACTCACATGGAAAGAACAGAGTTTCACCCTAAACAGAGGAAGAAGGTACAAGATAACTTCTAAAACAATGAGGATGAGCAACCAGAAATTACAGAAAGACATAGAAGAGAACCCTTGAAAGACAGGATTGGGCAGATGATAACATGTTAGTAAGAAGTTCAGAGTTGTCAGCTTCCAACTGAGCAGACACAGACTATTGTTGAGCTGGTAATACCATGATCAAAATACATTTCTAAGCACTTAAAATTGTGCTGTGTCTTGGCATTGTCAGAGGTGGAGGAGGTAGGGTTCTGTTTGAAAGACAGAAAGAAAATAAAGGGAAAAGGTTGCTTTGGAAAGTGTTGCAATGGTGATCATTTTCTCCTTTAATTTTCATTACATTTCACATCTCTTGAGGGACTAACCTTATACTGTAGTTCTGTGTTATTATCTTTCCAATTAAACTCCAAGCTCTTTGAAAATAAGGAATGTTGTTCTTTTCTTTTCTTTTTTTTTTCCTTTGGCATTCTCTGGAGCCTAGCCCGAGTTTAAAGCAGAAAAAATAAATACTTACTGGATAGATGCACAGCTTGATGGATGGATGGATGAATGAATGAATGAGACAGGATTCTAACAAAGAAGTCCAAAATACCCAGGTTTTTCTGAGTATCCTAAGCATTTATTCAAAGTTTGAGCATCACAAAGAGATGGTGCCAATCTTTCTTAATACTTTCTAAATGTATAGACTTGTACTGTTTCCTGAGCTTCTAATTATTTTCCTTTCCTGCTGATATGGGACTAATAATTCTTACTATCTCACAGTGGTAGTGTGAAGATGAAATGGAACAGTGTATATAAAGCACTTAGCCTGTTACTAGCATAAAGTGTGAACTCATTAAATAGTATAGCTTAATCTATTTACACTAGTCACTTAATGACAGACCAGGCAGGAAATGGCTTCCTTTCTTTTTCCTTCCTTTATTATTTCATCCACTTATTATTCAGTCAAAATATTAACACATGTTTACTATTAGACATTGAATCTAAATGATGAAAAAGGCATAGAATATCATATACAATGAAATTACCATGGTGTGAAGAATTGTTCAGGAAATCCACAGACATCGGTAGCCTAGTGGTTAAGCTCTGTACAAGGAATGGTATTTTGAGGATTCTATCTTTAAGCAAACTTACACAATAAGAGAGATCCTTGTTAATCGCAGAACTGAGCAAGTCCCTTGGCCAATACTTCAGGCGTAAAGTCGTGCTGTCTGCCATGAGGCTGAGGAAGTGAGTTAAGTCAAGGCCTAGCAGATGTGCCAAGGCTTCACAAAGTCGAGAAAAGAGAACTTCCTGTTGGTTCACCCTCTTAACCCCCAAATTTCCTGAACTGTTCAGTTCTTTTTCTTTCACTGCAAGTAATAAATGCCATTGGATCTGCCTGGGATTCCCAGAGAGTGATGGCTGCATGGGGTGGAAATTGTTCTTTGCTGGGAGCCAGGCTGCCTCTTTGGGCCTGCCTTTTCAGCAGGAGAAAGAACCCAGCTGGGACTGACTTGAGTCAACTTGCGAAACTCATTCCACATGTGTGTTCTTTGGGAGCGGAATAAGAAGTCCCACACTGGTGGTGCTAAAAATCAATATTTGTCAGTCTGTTTGAATACAGGAGGGCTGATGCTGCCTAAGCAGGGAGAATATGAACAGAATAAAAAATCAGAGGCATCGGTTGCTTCATGGAGCACTGAGTTATTAAAAATTAAATTTCTGGGCTTTTTTTCTCCCAACTTTTCTGTTCTTTATAATTCCACAACTAAAACTGCTGTTCCCTCTTAGCAGGAACACATGTGCATTGCTTCTTTGCACTGTGCACCCTTCTCCACTCTCCGAGATGTTGCAGCTTGATAGTAGGCATATTACATTTCCAGGCTTTCTGAACTGGCTTAGCAGCTGGTAGCAGAAATTGACTTTCATGGTTATTTTATGTTTTTTTTTTTCTTTGTATTTTCTTTTCAAGGAGTGATGTAAATGTGGGTGCAGGGGTGATTTACTAAACGGAACTTCTACCCTGATAAAAGGACATTGCCTTCTGGTTGGTCACGGCAATTCTCCTCTGGCTGCATTTTTCATCTTTGTGATATGGTGTATATATGTGGAATACTTTATAACATGGGTCTGTAGTTATCAGATTTAACATTTCTGAGTATTCCTGAATCAGACTCAGGCAACTATATGCTTAGCCTATATATTGTGGATTATCTAGAGTCAGGGATAATTTCTGTTAGAAGCCCAGGATTTGACTGAAACCAATCCAAGGCAAAGCAGCTGGACTGAAAGGACTACTGATATATTTGTTTGGTGCTTGACCTGTACCAGGGGCTTTGCCTACAGAGTCTGATTTAGTTCTTACTACCATCCAGTGAAGAGTACAGTATTATGCCTCTTTGATCAGATAACAAAATAGCTCAGCAAAGTTCATGAACTGTCAGTGGTCAGAAGCCAGTGCATGGGGAGTCGGGGTTGGACATAGATTTATTTCATTTTAAACTTGTGTTTGTTCTGTTGGTACCCTTAGAGCAAAAGGCAGAGAAATTCAGTTTGCATTCTCACCAGGGTACTCTGGGATGAGCTTCCATGTCCCTTGTGTGCCACAGGGGGAAAAGAGTCGGGCTATTTAGGAGAAAGGGCAGCATGCTGATAGTGGCAGAGAGCATTGGGGTGTCTACTTACATTTTCTCTCATCCTCATGGACATTTTGCGAAGGGCTCTGTTTCCTAAATATTTTCTCTTCAGTATTTGGACATGGGTTCAGAAGGTCCAGAGCAGAGTCTGAGGTTCAGCATTTATAGGGAGAGAGATCCCTGAGGACCAAGACCCTCAGTTCTAAGACCTCATTTTGGGGGACAAAGATCCAGAGTGACATTCTTGTTTATCAGACAGAGGTGTTCTCCATTCTGTTCAGAAGATTTGTTGTCAGTCTCATGAAAAGAATCAACATTTTGACTCACAGGTAGGAACTCAGAATTGATTTTACGGAAGTAGATAGTGGGATAGAGGCCAGGAGGGGCAGGGTAAGGAGCAACAGAGGAATGTGGAACATGCATCCGAGCAAGCACAGGGAGACAGAGGAAGCACCTTTGCTGTGCAGCTTGCGGGGTGGAGGAGTTTATAACAAGTTGTATATTGCCCTAATTTGCTTTCTGTTGCTGTAGTAACCATGAACAGAAGAAACTTTGTGAGGAAAAGGATTTTTTTCATCTTAAAGTTTACAGTTCAACACTGAGGGAAGTCAAGGCAGGAATTTGAGGCAAGGGTTGAAGCAGAAGCCAAGGAGGAATGAAAGCTGCTTATTGGCTTGCTTCCTCTGGCTCATGCTCAGCCAGCCCAAGCCCTCCTGCCTAGCGGTGATATCACTCACACTAGGCTGAGCCCTTATACAGCAATTAACAATCAAGAAAATCCACCACAGATTTTGGTGGATCTCATGGAAGCAATCCCTCAACTGAGTCTCCCTCAGATGACTCTGGGCTGTGTCAAGGTGACAGCTGAAGCCAAGAGATACATTATATCAAGAATTAGAATAGTTCAAAGTTTCTGCATATGAAGAAATGACACATGCTTAAAGAATAGAAATTAACTGATCACATTATGTCCCTTCAGGGTGGCACTTAAAAACATTTTAGTTAAAAAGGATCAATAATAAATCATTTCAAAAAATTATTAGCTGATCTATAATCCAAACCTTTAAACTTTTCAATTTTTTAAAATTAAAAGATTTTAAAAGTTTCTTAAAAAAATTTAAAGTTAAAAAATTTTTTAATTATTTCTATTGAATCATTGTGTATGTTATACAGAATGTCTCAATCAATCTTAATCGTCTTTGGACCGCCTTCACTTCCAGCACCTGTATACCTCCCCGAACTGGAATCCATATAGTCTTTCAACTGTGTTAAGGTCTATTGTGTCAAGTTTAAATTTTTTTAGAGTCTGATAGATCCCACTTTGGCTTCAAAGTTTCTATATAACTGACAGTGACTTTGAACTTTGGATCCTCTTGTCTTCACCTCCTGAATACTGGAACTAAAGTCTCATACCACCGTGCCTGCTTTCTGTACTCTTCTGAAGTTGCAACATTCTCAGTCTCACTTTCCAAATCAGCTACATTCCCAGTTCCCCCTGAAGGATCAGACTGAAAACACTGTAGGTCTTTGCATTTTCCCTGAGGGTTCTTCTGAGCTCTCTTAATTTTGTTCTGGAGATATCTACCAACTATCCTCCTAGGAGTCAGGAATTCCCTGAAAACAGCTCTGTAGATCATATTTGAGTCCCTCTGCCTTCTTCCTTTATTTCTATCCTTTCTTCTCACCTCTGTCCAGCCCTCTCCTCCCAAGGCTTGGAGCAGAGTAGCCCTTCCATATATGCTGGCAGAAGGAGCAAAGAGATGCAGTGATACATGACAGCCTCTCTCTGAAGAACAAAGTGCAGCCTGTCCAGTGGGTACCTGCACCACCTGTTTAATAGGGCTATTAAGAGAATCAAATGAGACTGGGCATGCAGTGCCCCTATGTGAGCTGTAAAACACTGGATCAAAATGAGAGAGCATTATTAGGCATATGTGGTCTGGTGGTGCCTTACAGATGGCAGTCACCTGTCGTTATGAAAATCATCTTTAAGCCAAAGCTGAAACTATAATGACTCCAGAGGCTCCTGGGGCAGTGAATTATCAGCAATTGCCTCTGAGCCCTCTTTGACCCAGGTTTTTGTTTTCCATGTGTATTTGCTCCTGGTCTGTTGGCTGTCCTGTTGCTGCAATCTGGGGTAGTGTGGTTACTTATGGAACTGGCCTGTACATTCTGCTTTCAGGAGCCTTTGGTGGCTTTCTAGAGTGTTGCATTGGCTGGCAAGAGCTCTTCCTGTCCTGTGCCACGTGCTTGAAGCATTTACATGCTATACTGCTTCATTAGGGCCACTCATTCATATCGCTTCGCTGGAAACAATAAGGCTTGCACTGGGATAGAACAGAGTTGAATAGACATTTATCTTTCCACAGGGCAAATCAATGAGTAATTTTCTGGTTTGAATGCTATATTTAACACCCTATCTGGGGAAATGCTGTCAGGCATGTCCTATTCCAAGGTGGCTTTAATAAAGATATATATATATATATATATATATATATATATATATATATATGTAAAACCTCTTACTTAAGATTCCTGGAACCTATTTTAAACATTTCCAGAGAGTTCTTGCCCCTTGCCTCTTGGCTCAGATGTGCAGATCTCTTAAGGTAGTGTGCAAGATATCGACAGCATGTACTTCTGTAATGCAGCATTCTGTGAACTCCAATGACATAGGAAGGTAGGGAGGCTTTTACAGAATAAATTCAAAGTCCAAGCTATCCTTTTTACTGTGTGTCAAAGTTAAGGGTATGGAAACCCTTCAACCTGTCAATTATTGACTACTACCCAATGCAGAGGCAAGAAGTGAGTCAGAAGTGAGGAGCTCATTATCTCCAGCACTGTGTGTTATATAATCGGCTGAGTAGTCCGGTCTTCAAGTACTTTCTGCAACTGAGTCAGTGTGGATGCTTAAAGCACCTCAAATTTCAATGTATGTCTATTTTCAGCTTCTACTTAAGCATCACAAAATCAAATATTGTCATGCATGCAACCTTATCAGCGTACTGATACAGGGGGAATAAAAGATGCTTAGAGAGGTCAGTTGCTTCATGAAGCTGGTGGCCTCCTTGATGACAAATTGGCCCCATGATTTTCAAAGAGGAATACTAAGGTTCGTGTAGCCTGAAAGGATGAAGATATTTTCACCAGTAAGACAAAGATGTGAGGTTAATTTGTAGTTGGGAGATTTGGGAAGAGGTTGTTAGACACTCTTGAAAGCTTAGTATGATGGTGCAGTAATACAACAATATGTTATTTGTAAACCCTTAAGACACTGTAGTGACATTGTGTAGCACAGAGAGTTCACTTGCAAAAGATACTCTCACCTCTGGAATACTAGATTTTTACAAACACCAGGATGGTCTTCGTCCTGCATTTAAAAGCATGGAGCTGGTTGTTCATTATGACCAGATAGCTTTACAACCGAGTTTTCATTATAGTAATACCGCCACATAGAATATTAAAGTAGGTTTGAAAAAAATAGCAGAGACAGGTCTTCTGCATCACATGTACTGTTTAAAGCTCCAGTGTTGGGTAGGCTGATGCTTTCTCTCCAGAGATTAAGGGAGGTTCAGGAGATCATTTAGGAGTCTTTTAATGGTTGCTTTTAATGGTTGTTCCCTTTGGCATAGACTTAACACGAACCTCACCTAACCGGTTCACACATCAGCAAAGATTTACCTCCCCTCTCAGAGTGATCTGATTTTCTGGACATTTTCTGGAATTCAGATTCCCTTGCAGCTGCTGTCACAGTGAGCTGTAGATGGCGATGTTGCACCGAGAACCTCTTCCCAGAGGCAGAGGTGGGCGCAGGAGTTTCCAGCTGTGGCCTGCTGAGGCTGAACTCTGCTATTCCTGTTTTAAGTTCCTCTGGTTGGTCATAACCCAGCAGTTCTCCTTCTGGGTCCCCTGCTTTCCCGTCATTCTCACCAGCGACAAGCTGGGAGGGAGAGCACAGCCTTCCTTCCTCACTCTTTTCTTTGGCTGTACCGGGGCCTGTGATTAATAGCACCGCCAGGGAACAGCTGAGGGTAAGGCACTTGCAATGCAGCAGTGGACAGATTAAATGTAACCGGGTGCCCAACCTCTTTAGTGAGAGCATCCTTACAAATTTGTTTTCCCTTCCCTCGCACCGCGGCCCCCCCTGCTCAGGTTGGAGGCAGCGCAGTGACTTCGTTAATCAAAGCACTTCGCAGGGGCTGATGAATTTTAACAGCAACCTGTCACTTACAGTCCTTTGCTGTCTCACGGATCCCCGAGCACTGGTTATTTCATCTTCACCAATTAATCAAGGCAGCCACAAAGCGACCCTGGAGTTTATTAGCAGAAAACAGGTTGTTTCTCACCCCCAGAGACAAACGTTTTCTGTTATTTCAGACATGAAGAATATCCTCTTCTTTAGTTTTTCTGACTGAGAGGCACACACATCACTAGCTACTCCTCTGTCTTTCGAGGTGACCATTGTTCTCCCATTCCCCAATCTGACCGCCCTTCCTTCCGGTAAGGGTTCCAGTACTTGAACGGAAGGTTGACCTTTTCACGTTGGTATACACACAGGTTGTTAAGCACGGCTGCATATTAGAACTATTTAAAGAGCTATTCGAAAACTATCATGCTTTATGACTGCACCAATGGCAAGTTATTACAAAATTTTTGCATCTGTTGCCTGGGAGTGGGTATTTTAAAGGTTTTCTAACAATTTCAGACCTCAGTGACAATTGCTGTCCCCCCAATCCCTTACTTAACCTGCCTGCAGTGCAGTCAGGGTGCTCATAAATAAAGTTAAGAGTGCCTATCAGGTAAGTAATATTTTGTAGCAAATGCATAATCTGCTTTAATTTCTAAAATTAAAAATTTTGGGAACCTACGTTGGCTGACGCAGAAATATCTACGCAGCTTCATGTTGTATCAGTAATACTGTCCGTTCCCTCTTTGCCAGACAACTTTTTTGGCCAGATATTTGCACAGTGCATTTTTTTCTCATTCATTTATTCATTTCAACAAACCTTTATTGAACATTTTCCTCTGAGTTTGATTAATTCTTTGCCATTGGCATTCTTAACATTCAACAAAATACACAAATTACATTTCATTATAGTTATGATAAGTATTATGAAGGAAAATACAGGGTTCTAGGAGAACATTTGGTGTAGACTGAACCTTGCCTGTGAGTACAAAGGCTCCTCCAGGAAGTGGTATTTACTGGGAGACCCGAGAGTTAATAATAATTAGCCTGATGGGAGTGTGTAATGAAGAGAGTGAGAGTGAGGGTTGTGAGGAAAGGAAAAACTCTTTGCAGAAAGGCTTCAAGATGGTGGCTTACTGCAGATATTGAAAGGATGCTTGGGAAAGAATACTAGTGTTAGAGGCTAAGAGGTAGCAAAAGACCAGATGCCACAGGGCTGGTAAATCATTTCTGGGACTCTTGTCTGAAATTTGAAGAGAAGCTATTGAATAATATTAAAAAGTATTACACTGGTGATTTAGAAAATATTATCTGGAAAAATTTCCATAATGGTAAATAAAATAAAGGCCTTTAAAAATATACGTCTTTACAAAAGAAGAGACTGCAGGTACTGATAAAAATCACAACTCTGGAAATGAACCAAAGGAATAAAAAGTTTGAAGATGATTTAATTTTAAAAATGACTGAAGACCAATGATTTTAGTGTTTTGGTTTGCCTTTTGCCCATGTTTTCTTTCCTAGGTCCCAAGGTGTCTTGAACACTGAAGACTTAAAAATATAGAACACTAAGTCCAGAGGGCTAAGGAGGACTAGGGAGAGACTTTTTGGTGCTGCTTAGAACACCTTATGCCCCAGGAGTTGTAAATATGACATCCTAGCAGCTCCCTGCAATGGTCTCCTTTATAAGGATTTACCTCTGGCCTGATCCAGAGATAATTAACTGACAATATTTTTAACATGACAACTTCTGATTTCAGGTAAAGCAATCACGAGACTGTTTAGAAAGCTAAAGGAATATCCAGGGAATGAGGTGTTTATAGCTGTGTTAGAAAGCTCTGACAGACTTCTCAGAATTTTTCCAGGTTATGTGCTAATGCAGGGATAGGCAGAAACCTAGGCTTACAGATTTGGAAAAAAAGAGTCTTGAAACTGTCCTAATCTTTTACTTATGACTGACCTAAATGCTCAATATTTGTAAGCATTCAGAGTGTTAAATATATGTCCTATGATAGACACATAGAACCCCACAGCCCAGGATGGGAGATTTAGTGGCTCAGGCATTTAGGAAAATATTATATCATTAGATAATAAGAGAACTGACTGATGCATTCATTAGTCCATGGTCAAACATGACAATAAAATATATGATTTTGACAGTTTGACCAATAATTCTTTGAATTAAAAGGAGAAAGAATAAAAAGAAACATGGAGTTGGAAAACGACTCAATTTGTACAGTACTTGGTTGTGAAAGCATGAGGAACCCAGTTCAGATCCAAAGCCTCAAATAAAAAGCCACCCATAGATATGTCACCTGTAATTCCAGCACTGAGAAAATAGAAACAGGTCGATCCACAGAGCTTGGTGGCCAGTCAGTTTCGGAAAACCTATGAGCTCCAGGTTTAGTTAGAGATCATGTCTCAAAAAGTAAGATGAAGAAAAGACTGAGAAAAATATCCACTGTTGACCCTGGCCTCCATACACAAGCACACACATTTACATACTCATGACCCATATACATAAGCACAGGAACATATACACACATGCAAAGGAGCAGAAACAATGAAGTATCCTATTGGACAGGGAATAGCGGTGTGGGAGTCACAAACATGGGCATGCAAACGGGGGACTTTGGGAATGACTTCTGGACAAATGACTTTTACCTAACCTTGTAACCTAAAGAGTTACTCTATGTTTTGAGATCACTGAATGCGATCTTAGCTTTTTTTTTTATAATGAAAATAAGTTTAATAGGCATTGGGTTCTTTTTTTATCCCAAAGATATAACTTTAATCTCATGATCTTTCTTTTCCCCTAGCCCAGAATAACATGTGTGTGTGTGTGTGTGTGTGTGTGTGTGTGTGTGTGTGTTGTGTTGTGAAGAATGCACACACTGCAAACATCAGATATTCATTGGAAGCATGGAGAATTATATGGTTTGTGTTGGAAAAACAGGTGGGATTAAACTGTTAGCATTTGTTTGTGCTGGTGTGTGCTGTTCTAGGTCAGTAGGGAGAAGAAATGAAAATTCCTCCTGCGTTTTCCTTCCCCATTTCATGCTGGGTTCAATGAACAGAAAGCAGTGCTTTTGTTTGAGAGCATATTTCTGGGAGAGATTTGAAGAAACAGATTTTCAGGACAATTTGTATCACACTCTTGGCTGAAGTCATGCTGGATCAGGCGGTCTTTATTCTAGTATTGTGTAATGGAGGCATTGCAGCACCACATAGGAGGTTTCATAATCAGAGTAATTGCTTCAGTATATTATTAAAAAGTTCAGCTTTAAATGAATAATACAAGCAGAAAATTATAACTTATACATCAATAGTGTTGGGAATGGGAAGGAGACAAATGATACAAAGTGGTGCTAAAGGTCCAGATATACTATATACTCAAAGATGTAAAATAAACTATTCTAAATATGTTTGTAGAACTAAGAAACTGTGCTAAAAGAAAGAAAAGGAAATATAAGAATGTCTTTATAACTGGAGTATATCAATAAACAGATAAAAATCCTGAAAAGGAATAAAATAGAATTTCTAGAATTAAAAGAAAAACTGGAAAGAAATCAAAATCACTAGAGGGACTCAGAAACAGATTTAATTTACTTTCTATCAGCTGGATTCTTCTTAGAGACTCAAGTGAGCTTGAAGAGAGAATAATTAAGTTTATGCATTCGAAGGATCAAAGAGGAAAAAAAATTGATGACAATGAAAACATGGTATCTGAAGATGTAAGCTATGAAATTGGTTGTCCTGTGTTTACTGTTTAAATATTTAGATTTATAATATCCTCTTGGTGAACTTTTTCTTTAACAGGTACAAAACTTCCTTGCCTGTCTGTCCTTACTAATTTTTTTTTGAAGTCTGTTTCTGTCATGTATTTGAATGGCTATGTCTACTTATTTCTTGTTTGATTTGCTTGGAATACCCTTTTCCATTCTATTCTTTTAATCTAAGGTGGTGTCTGTTCTTCATAATGAGGCGTGTTTCTTGGAGACAGGACAAAGACAGATCATGCTTTCTGATTCACCCTGTCAATTTTTATCCCTTTTGGTAGGAATTTAGACCATTAATATAGAGTTATTATCGAACAATTTGTATCAATTCCTATAATTGCGCTGCTGTAGTATACTGTTCATAGATCTCTTATGATTAACTGCTCTGGTCCTAAGATGTAAGTTTGTAGTACTAAGTGTATATATTGAAAATATTGAAGGATACTCTATTAATAACTCACTGATGCACCAGAACGACTTGGGAAAACAAGAGCAAACAACACTCAAATACAATAAGGAAGAGATAAGATCTGAGCAAATAGAGAAAATCATTGCACAGCTATGACCCCTATGAGCTATGATATTAACCTACTGGGTAAGGTGTACTTAGTTGTACAATAGTGGCACAGTAGTTATGAAGGTAACTAATCACTCCCTGATTGTATCAGGTTCTATACAAGGAGTAATCCCTTGCATAGTACTGAAAACCTGCTCAAAAACCCATGCATATGAGGTCCTAGATCCTAGGAGTGGAATTGCTAGTATTGTTTAGCTAAATTGATAGGGCTTCAAGTGGCATTCAATATGTATGTTTATACCCATAGACAAATTCTACTCTCAGCTGTAATTAGAGAAGCCTGTGTTTCCATTGAACTGAGGTGAATGCAGAGACTAATGTTTACAGAGAATAAGTGAGAACAGAATGCCCAATCCTAAATATTTATATGATCCTGTCCAAGGCTCAGGGAATATTGTAAAAGAGGGGGCAGGAATAATGCAAGAATGAGAGACAACCTTTGTCAAGTGTACATTCAATAGAGGATCAGTATTCAGAATTATAAAGAACTCAGGATACAAAGAATCAAGAACAATAAATTAATTTAAAAAATGGGACTATGGCTTCCTTAGCCATACCCCCTTCCTCCCTTTCTTTTTGGCTCAGTATTTATGTTTGTGATAGGATTAAGGACTGGATTGCACCACTGATTGATTTTCTCCATTAGCATTGTGCATAACACCTTCTAGAACTATGAGAGGTAGACTTGAGGTAGAAGTCTTCCAGGGTAGTTCCTGCTTCGTTGCTCTAAGTCCTTTGTCCAAAGTATGTCCTGTCTTCAGAAATAGTGTCTTACCTCGAGTTCTGGAGATATCCAAGAGTTCCAGCAATAGCCTGTTTTATTTTGGGTGTCTCTTGGACTACTTTCACCAAGTACTTGAAGGGAGGTTTCTCCTGACTAGCACTGTGCTCCTTGCCATACAGTTCCCAGGTATACACATGCACTGATGCTCAGACACTCTGAATATAGATCCTTATATTTAGAGACAAATGTATGGAATACTACTCATCAAAGAAACCTCTTTTTGCAACAGATGGACTACAGCAGGGTTCCACAATTGGTCACACATAGAAAATATACATCTGAGAAATGCTTAGTCCTAGCTGACACATCTACTGTGAAACCTCTACACCTCATGGAACATAGAAGAATGGGGGTATGTGTGAAAAACTAATGTGTCCCTCAACCCTCACCAGTGAAGCTTCCTTATACAAGAGAGTGCGATGCACACAGAAGGCCACAACTGGCCAAGTTTTAGAGAGTGAAAGATTGCAGAGTGTGTGTGTCCCTGGATAGACTCCTATATTAATCCTTACCCACCCACAGTTCAGGGTCCATTGTGAAAGAGGGATTGGAAAGATTGTAAGAGGCAGTTGGTCCACGAACATAAGGAAACAGGCCACTAGAAGCTTGCACATGTGACCTTATAGCAATAGTGGCAGCAAAAGTAAGACCTATCCTGACTTAATAAGACAATGGCACAGAGTGTCCCAAATGGGCAGTGGATAGGCCCTAGCCTGGGAACTGTTGGAAGTGATTACTACTGGGTGATAGACAGAAGACCTTATTTACAATTTCTGGTTAGGTTGCCTAGACTCCAGTGGATGAACTTGCACCAAAGGACATCTGGGTAAAAATGCTTGACTAAATAGGACTTAATATGCATAGCATGAGGCCAGTAGGGAGAGGGAGTGTGGAGTCATGGATACCCCTATTGGGTTCTAAATTGGATTAAGAACTCTTGGACAAAATGTAATAAAGCTCAATAAAGTTTTTTTTAATGGCTGTGGATATAAACAGACAGTTTAAAAAGAAATAAAAATGGCTAAACAATATCTAAAATTTGTTCAACATCCTTAGCCATCAGGGAAATGCAAATTAGAACCTTTTTGAAATTTCATCTTACTCCAGGCAAAATGGCTGAGATCAAGGAACAAATGACAAGAAATGTTGATGAGACTGCAGGAAAGGACTACCTCATTCATTGCTGCTAGGACTGCAAACTTGTGCAGACATTATGAGGTCAGTGTGGAGAATTCCCAAAAAATCTAAAGGGAGATGTAGCAAATGATCCAGCTATATTATCCTTGTCATATACCCAGAGGATCCCTAGGGCAGAGATAGCTGTCTATGCTCATGCTCACACAAAAACACAAAACCAGAAATGAGACAAAACAAACCTTGATGCCCTTTAGCCTATGAATGGAGAATGAAAATATGGTCCATGTGCACAAGGAAATTCTCTTCAGTAATTAAAAATGAAATCATGAAATACTCAACTAAATGAATGGAATTGGAGAACATACTGAATGAGGTAACCAGGCCCAGAAAGTTAAAGCTGTATGCTTTCTCTACTTTGGGTATCTTACTTCTGAATCTTCAGATGTGGGTATAAACCAGGAAGATGCCAGGAAAGTACAAAAGGACCACGGGGGAGGTGGGAGAAAGAGCTCGAGAGGACGGTACTGGGACACAGGGACTGTGAAGAGGGAAGGGAAAAAATATCTGGGAGAATCTAACTGGGGAGGAGTAAGAAGGGTAATCAGAACACTGTGTATTTGAAAAACTCACAAGGAAACAGTATAGTTCATATATATTGTATGTATAATATGAAATATATATGTGTGTATATAATTTAAATGGAATTATGTCACATAGGGTGATAATGCTTGCCTCAAGAGCCATAGATTAGCTAAGAAAAACTCCATTGCCAAGCAAGGAAAACATGCCTTCAACTTTTTAGTTCAGGTTGTCCAAAAGACTTTCCCCAAATATAAGCTATTGTCATTGATCTTCATTGCCTCCCACAACTTGAAAGTGAAACTCTGTTGATGAGTTCAGCACACACTTTGTGTGTAGTGCTTGGGGGGAGAGGGCTGAGCTGGAAGTGACCTGAGGACTTGTTCTTATAGCATTGAAGGTGCTATGCAAGCCACCACCGTTAAAGAGCATTCAGTAGTCCTACCAAGCTGTAAAGCCTAAGAACCACAACAGTGACTGGCCTGGCAAGATATCCAGGGATGCAATGGTGGCATTTTTATCTTGATTTTACCAACAGCTGTTTAATGGGATGTTAGGTCTGTTCAATAGGAGAGAACTCATGCATGCGACTACACTCATTTCCGTAAATCAATACTGTTTCTGGTAACATTTTAAATGCTTACCTTAAACCCACAGATAAGTGCAGCTCTCATCCCTTAGCAAAGAAGATTCTTTTCACAGTAGATGGAGGTGATTGTAGAGAGCCACAGCTGTCTAAAATGTAGGGCATAAGTGACGGTGGACTTCCAGACACAACTGGTCTTCTCTTTACAACAAGACTTCAGGACCAAAAGCTTAGGAGACATGGAAGAAGAGGAGACGTAAAAATTTTAAGAGCCAGAGGACCAGGAAGCGTGTGCCTGGGTAGTATCTTCTATGAAGCATGACAGTCCTATAGCACCCATGGAATCTTAATGATCTGATTAGCTAAACAAGACCAGTGTGATGATGATGACCACCCTAACTGACATGCCAATGTGGAGGGGGGAAATTTCACAAGGTCTCAGTCCTAGATGAAGAGCTACAGGCTACAATGGTTGCTGATAGTGAGAATCAGCTTTTTCTAGGGATGAGTCCCTGATAGGCTATCTAATCTCAAGTGGTCAGCCTAAACATATTCCTACTAGAGTTACAAAATGGTGTGTGTGTGTATGTGTGTGTGTGTGTGAAATAACTGTAGAAGAAGAGGGAGATCATGAACTTGATGGGGGGACATGGGGCATGAGAAAAGTTGGAGTGGGGAGAGAAGGGCGAAAATGATGTACATACATTACTCCTGTATGAAATCCTCAAAAACAGTTTCTTTCTATTTACAGATTTTTTAATGTTATATTTTCTGTGTTTTATATATATTTGGAGAATAAGAGAATGTATGCAGAGATCTAACTTAGGGACAACTCAAGCAGAGCAGGTTTAACAACCTCAGTCTTTTCTACTCTACTTCTGGAGCATACATCCAGCATTAGCTAAATCTCTTTTTTCTTCAGTATTTCTCCTGAGCCTATTCTTCATTGGCTGACTCTGAGTGAAGCTTTCCTGATCACCTTCTTTTCTCATTTTCCCTTTTTTTCACACTGTGAAAAACTTTATTAATTACTAATTGACAAACTTCATTAATGTTTTTGAATTTTTGCAATTCTCATACAAAATAATTTGCTGATATTTAGATCTCCTCTATCTGCACCTTTGCTTATTGCTCTCAATCCAATTTAATGTATTCTATAAATATAATAATGTTTAATAACAAGGCCTGTAGTGTCTAATTAATGTTTCTAAATGTCCTTCAGTGTGGGTTCATCCACTGGAGCCTCATTAACCTACCAATAGTCCCATGCTTGAAAGAGACTCTTTCTGCCCCACCCAGCAGCTATTTGTTGCTACAGTTTCCTTAGTTGGGGTTGGAGCTTCTTACCCACCTCCTCATGTCTATGCTGGGATGTTTTTCTGGTTTGGACTTTCATGGGACTTATAATGATGTCACCATTGCTGTGAGTTCATATGAGTACCTGACAGAGTGTCTGGAGAGCTCTGTTTCTTTGTGGTCATTTACCATCTCTGGCTCTTATAATCTTTTGGTTCCTTCTTCTGCCATGATCTACAAGCCTTGGGAGGCAGAAGTTCAAAATAAGCATTTTATCCAGAGATAGACACTCTCCAACCTCTTTGTTTTCTGCCCATTGATCGATTGTGTTTCTGTTAATCACCATCTTTTGCATAAGGATACTTCTCTCCTTTAAAAAGTTATTTTATTATATTGTGTGTGTGTGTGTGTGTGTGTGTGTGTGTGTGTGTATGTATGTAGGAGTGTTTTGCCTGAATGTATGTAGCTCACCTGTTATGCAGTGTCCCTGGATGCCAGAAGAAGATGTCAGATCCTCTGGAACCATTGTGATAGACACTTATTAACTAGCATGTGAAGGGTGGGAACTGAGCTTAAGTCCTTTGCAAGAACAATCAGTGCTCTTAACCACAGAGCCATCTCTCTAGTGCCCCATTCTCCTCTCTTTTTAAGGATTTCATGTAGACTTACCAGATTTAAACCATGAATACTCATGACTACAAAATTTATCTGATTATCCATCATTTTTCTTGCAAAACAGACAGTTGTTTAGCTCTACCTATCTCTTTCTTTCTGTCTCTTATTTGCTCCTATCTGTTCCAAGCCATTAGCACTTATTCTGTTTTAATTAGGTTCTTTCTAACTTTCTACACTCCACTATCTACAAATATGACAACCATAGAGATCATTTTAAAACAGAAATCAAAACTTGCCATCCCTCTACTCAATGTCCAAAGTACAAGGCAAAGTGCTTGCAGTAGCTCACTCCCTGTGGTGGGCCTTTCTGACTTCATTACCTCTTATTCTTCCTCTTGGTCATTATCATCTTTGTACACTGCATACAGCCCCATCTGAGGGGATCATTCCTAGAATATGTTTGCCATAGATAGATCTCTTTTCACACCTGTCTTCTCAAGCAGATCAGGTTTAACAACCTCATATAAAATGAAAGCATTCTGGACTTGGAGAGATGGCTCAGCGGTTAAAGCAGGTATTTCTCTTTTCAGGAAACCTGAGTTCGATTCACAGTACCCACATTTGGCAGCTGAAAGTCACCTTCAGCTCCAGCACATGTTGCAGTCACCTGCACTCAAGTGCACAACCCCCTCTAGCCCGCCATGTAATTGAAAAAAAAAATCTTTAAAATTGCATCTTAATTTCTCTACTTGTAACAGATATGCTTTTCCTTAATTTGCTTCAACTTTTCCCTTTTCTTATAAAATGATATGCTCAGGAAAATTTAGGTTTATTACTTGTTTTTCATCAATATCTGGTTAAAGATAATCTTCCCTAGGACAAGAATTTTTGTTTGATTTGGATTGTTTTCTCATATACTCAAAGTAATAATTAAAAATATCTGCTACAAAAAGGTGTTCAATAAATATTTTTTGAATGAGTAGTTATGTCTAAGTATTAGTATTTGTAGAAGAAATCAATAAAATGTTTAATAGCTTTAGAAATAGAAATTCAACCTTGATCTCAACTTACTTCAGAAACTGGAGGGAAAAGTTGAATTGATTTTTAATGGACAAAAAGAAATATCATCTTACTTCCAGATAAAGACTTCATCAAGCCAACTATAAGTAACTTTCCCAAATAATTATTTCTTTATGGATTTATGAAGTATTCAATTGAACCAGCTTACAATGATATTTTATTTGTGCAATATTTTTCTTTAATACTTTCATTTTTGTTTTAATATGGAGCATATACGTTATTGGTATAAATTTCCTCGGTGCATTACTAGACTTCTTTATTTTTATTTTATGTGCATGAATGTTTTGCCTACACGAATGGAAGTGCACCATGTGTGCACAATGCCCCAAGGGGCCGTCGGATTTGCTAGAACTGGAGTTATGGAACATTGTTAGCTTCCACGTTGTTGCTGGGAACTGAAGCTGGGTTTTCTGCAATGTCTCTTCAGCCCCCCAAATATTTTTTTAGTGGTGATTTTCCATTAATGGTAATCTTTTAAGTTCTTATTTTTGTGGACAATTTTTCTCTGCTCAATGTTTAACTTTTATTTTCTAGAATATCAAGACTTCTAGATTCTGCCTCTCTATAACATCTGATATTCCAGGATGACATGGTTTATATAGTTCTTCTGGTGTTCAGAACCATGTTAGGTTTTAGAGTATATTCCAAAGGGGATAAAGATGCAGTTTATAT
Source organism: Eospalax fontanierii (assembly GCA_035773235.1). Lineage (NCBI taxonomy): Eukaryota > Metazoa > Chordata > Mammalia > Rodentia > Spalacidae > Eospalax > Eospalax fontanierii. The sequence continues at coordinate 22,552,775 of CM069526.1, forward strand.
GTGTTAGATCTTTTTCTATTCCGTGTGATAGTAACTCAGCTTATGCTAATCATCAAACATAAAGAAAAGTTGCATAGAAACATGGCTGTAAAGCACTCTACTGAGCCTCAGGAAACTATTACCAGGGCCTTGTATCACAATGAGCCTGCTTCTTGGGGGATATTTTTGCTTCTTAGAAGGTATTTCATTTATTAACTTCCCCTGTAATGATATTTTATTCTCATGGTAGGAAACCTAGTTGTTGACAAGACACAATACTTTATATATAATATTTTTTTTCAACTGAAAGGAATATACTCTGATAGTCTCTTTGGTCTGAATAGTATATATCTAGAAGAAAGGGCTTATCATTATCATCCTAGCTAGGATCTGCTACCTACCTCTGTGACAAGTGTAGTGGGGTGATATATTGGACAAAAATTGTCCTGCCCAAGGAAACCAAGTGGATCAATGCTTGCAGTTCCCACAAATACAGTGAATATACCACAAAAAACCTATACTCACAGGGTTTGTGTTTGCAGAGAGACCAAATGAAAACCGAGAAGAGTTTGCAAATTGTTTATAATCCATCAAAATTAGATAAGGATTAAGCCCAGCTCTACCCTGGGAGGCAACCTCCATCTGAAATGTTTGGAAGGTTAATATTGACCCCTTGGTTATAGAAAGCTGTATTTGAGGCAGTGACAATGACGTAGGATCATCTCCTCTAGTGATTGCCAAACAATGTGTTCAGGTCTTTCCCCACTCCTGGAAATAGAAAGGAGTTCTTAAACTCAGAGCAGTTTTAAAAATTGGTTTTATTTTTCTGTTCAGGGATTTGAACCTAGTGCCCCCCACCCCATCTTGGGCAAGTGCTCTGCTGCTGAACAGTACCCTAAGGAATTACTTTAATACCTGTTTTAGACACGGTTTCACCAAATGATTAACATTGCCCGAATTCACTCCGTAGGCCAGACAGGCCTTCAATTTGTGATATTTCCCTCCTTGACCACCAAAGACACTGGGATAATGAGCCTGCACCACTAAGTAAGTTTATTCCTTTTCATTTAAAAAATATTAAATTAAAATGTTCTGTGTGTGTGATATGCATGTGTGCATGCGTGTTTTTGGATGTGCTTGTTCATGTGGGAATGTGTGGAGGACAGAGATATCTTCCTTAATTGTTTCAATGCCTTACATTTTTTTAGGCAAGGTTTGTCACCTAACTGAGAGCCCGTTTTTGCCTAGGCCGGCTGGCTATTGAACACCCAGTATCTGCCTGCATGTGCCTCACAAGTGCTGGGCTTACAGGTTTGTGGTGCTATGCTTGGCTTTCCATAGGTGCTGAGGATCCAAGCTCAGGTTTCTCTGATTGTGCATTGGACATCGAAACCACTGAGCCTACTATACAGCCTCTCCTTTTACAGGTATTTTTGTCAATTTGATTTCTTCTCCACAAAAGAAAATGACAACAACATCAACAAGAAAATTGTATTTATTGCAGTCAATGATGCACCATAAATTTACAAATGAAAAAAATCATGTACCCTTCCCCATCTCCATTTTTCCTTTGATCATAGAGAAATGGCTGAATATATTGAGACACATGAGAGCATCTCTCTAAAACAACACTGCAGTTTACATATTATTCTGAAACTTGATTTTCTGAATGCTGTGTTTCAGCCATCCCCTCAAGTCAGCAATTATAACTGTAGAGCTCTATTTCAGGATGTTGCATAATACATCACAGCAGGACAGGACCACAATTTATTTAGCTATTCATTTATTGATGCTGTTCATATTTTCCTCAGAACTCAACTCTACAAATAACTATCCAGTATCTTTGCATTTATATTAAGACTTGGCAACATGTACTTTTATTTCAACTAGTTGGTATCCTAAACTATGTTTTTTTTTTCTGGATCAAATGTTATAAATAATTTAGCTATTAATACATATTATCAAGTACCTTAAAAAGGTAATAGAGTTCATTTGTTTTACCATCAGTATATGGAAGTGACTGTTTTTTTCCATGACCTCAGTGGTATACTTCTTTTTACATGTGGACATGCAATTATTTAGTTATAAAAGTTTTTAAATGTATTTGTTTTTATTTTATTGTATGAGTGTTTTATCTGCATGTATGTATGAGTGACTGTTGTGCAATGCCCACGGAGTCTAGTTGAAGGCACTGGGTCCCCAGGAATTGGATTTAAGGATTGTCTTTAGCTGCCATGTGGGTGCAACCAAACATGGGTCCTCTGCAAGTGCAGCCGGGGAACTTGACCACCAAGCCATCTCTCCAGCTCCAAGGAAATATAATTTTAATTTTTTTTAATTTGAGATTTTCATACATGAATATGTTGTATTACATTTTATTGCTTGGCATGCTTCAGTGATTATTCTCATGAATTAATAATTTTTTATATTTTCTTTGGAGAATTACTTATTCTTATTTATATTATTTTCCTTTGAAATCTGTTCATTAATTTTTTTCTTCATGATCATTGTTGAAGAATTCTTGTGTATCATAGAATCACTATTTCTTTGTTAAATGCTGTGCAAATTTTCTGTGGACTGATATATGTGGATATGATTTTTTCATCTGATTATATACATACATAACAAAGTTATTTGGAACATATCCATTTCTTTCTTTTTAATGTATATTATAGCGTGTTTTCTGTATTTCATATAATAGATATTAATCAAATAGCCCTCCACTGGATTTTATAAACTTTGTCATATACATTACATCCTATCGAGCCAAGCATTTGTACCCAGATGATTCCTGGTGCAAGTTCATTCATTAAAGACTAGTCAACTTATCTAGAGTCACTCCTTTAAGAAAATCAACTCTCGCTCACCCTGCAGTAATCAGTTGCCAGTAACTCCTCAGCTAAGTTTGGGGCTCACTGCCAATTTCCCCAGTTCTAGTCTGGTTTATTGTCTGATTGAGTCAGCATGGATCTTTTTCATGCTGTCATCATTGTTGAAGTTCTCATGAGCAAGTTCCCAGAGGCCTGAAAGCCTCTATTCCCATGTTCATACATCAATTCTGGTCTTGCAGTCTTTATATCTCCCATTCTGTAATGGTCTCTGAAGGTGCAGTGCAGGCTCGTCCACTGAGGTCTAGTCAGCACACCCCGAGTCCCTGGTTTAGGAATGCTAGCTCATCCTCCTCCAGCAGTGATCAGTTGCTAATCAGTTGCTGGATCTAACACCTTCTTCTGACCTCTGGGGGCGTGACATGACAAGTGTCCACTTACACACATGCAGACAATACACTCATATGCATAAAAAATAAATAAGGTAAAAATAAAATATTAAAAAAATTAGAGTGGGTTATTTGAGAAAGTAACATGTGAGTTCAGGACTTCTTGAGTATTAAGTTCTTTGTCACGCAAATGTTTAGGATAAAGTCATTCTACTTGAGATTAAGAAGGTTAGGTCTCTGTAGTGGTAAAGAAGGGACTTTTTGTGTTTTAAAAATAGAATAAAGGATATATATATATATATACATATATATATATGTTACTTTTTTCTCTTTGCTGTGACAAAATGTGCAATAAGAGTAATTTAAGAAATGAAGGATTTATTTGGATTCACAGTTCAAGGGTGCAGTCCATCAAGACTTAGAAGTCATGGAGACAGGAGTGTAAGGCAGCTGGTCATATTTCACCCAGACAAAAGGCAGAGAGAGAGGAGTGCTGGTACCTCAGCTCACTTTCTCCTTTGATTCAGCCCCAGTCCTGTGAGAAGTGTAAATGAAATGTACTGTCTTTTCAGACAAAGAAATTACAATGTTGAAAGAAATTTGTGAAAACTTCAATTAGCAAATCTCCCTTCTCAGTGAGTGTTTTTCTACAATTAAAGATTGTGCTCAAGTTTACCTCCTGCTCACAAAAGCTTCATTTTTCTTATCATAAGCACTGTTTATGAATTAACCAATAACAATGTCTAAGATTTTGAGACTGTGAGACTGAGCTGTGATCATGCAGAGGGGACACAGGACCCCTTTGTTTTAGGAATAAAAACCCAGTGGGTCCCCTGCTTGGTGTGTTTGCTTGCTGGATTTAGAGCAGTTTTCACCTCTCTATAGAAGTAAAATTTTTGCCTTCCCTCTGACCAGTCAAATCTAGAAATAGTCTTATATATACATGTTTTAATGATGATTCAAAGAACTACTCAAGTTCACAATGAAGAATAACCATAACACTGAAGATGCTGTATATAGACGAAAAAAAGGGGAGGTGGTAGAGCAAAGTAGGAAGTAAAGTTTGGAGTTGGATGGAAATGCTGGATCATGGGACCTGGTAGGTAATCAAGAATACATCCTTTTTTTCTAAGCTCAGAAAAGAAGGGTTTAGACATTATTTAATTTGCATTTAATTTGTTATTTAAAGAAATAACTCTTGAGAGCCAATGAGGTAAAAGTGATTACCTTGCAATATAGCTCTGGACCCCATGGTAAAAGTAAAGAACCATTAATAAGAGTTGAGAGACTCATGAGAGTCCTCTTTACCTCTTGTTCTATGTTGCATGAGCCTTAGGTGCAGAGGTTGCATTGTAGATGTGCTGTTTAGGTGTGAGCAGGTCACAATGTCTGTGTGTGACCAGCTCTGGTACTTTGTAGGAGTCTCTATCTGGTACAAAAGAATCTTTTTGATGACTGGTGACTGGAATACTTGTGAAGTTCCCTCATGCAACAGAGGGTCAGTAACACAATGGTCACAATTGAGCAAAGCATGGAGATTAGGAGGCTGCAGAGTGAGAGTCCCTAGACAGGACTCATATTAAGTTTCACTCACCCAGGGCTCAGGGACCATTGTGGAAGAGGGGGCAGAAAGATTGTAAGAGCCAGTGAGGAGGTACGGGACCATATGGAAATATAATCTTATAAGCTCCTGGGACATTGACTCTATAGCAATGGCATCAGCCTGCTCAAGAACCATGCAAATTCAAACAGAGAAAAGCCCATTATGGAACTAGGGAAATGGGTAGCAGACCCAGATCTTTGCTGAAGAAATAGTGGCAACTGATTACTGTTGGGTAAAGATGAGCTAATTTTTTTAAAGGGAGGGACTCTAGATAGGTTTACTAGACCTCAGTGGATGAACTTGTACTGAGGAGCATTGAGGTCACTAACTTGGCACAATAGATCTTAACACAGAAAAAGAACATATGGATTCCAGTTTAGGGGCTGTGAGAAGGGATGGTGGGGAAGGGGCTATAAAGATGATTAAGATTTAAGTATTTCTGTATGAAATACTCACTAATTCAATAAAAAAAAAGAAAAGGGAGAGAACCTGTTCTCAGAAATTGTCCTCTGAGCTCTGCATACACACCAGGCTCCCATGTGCCTCACTTACAGATCTCTCTCTCTCTCTCTCTTTCTCACACACATACACACACAGATGCACACACAGACACACACACTCATACTCACATATGTACACCTAATAATAAAATAAATAATAAGAAATAACCCTGGCTAGTAGGGAAAAAATGAATTTCTTTGAACAAGGGTAGAAAGCTGAGGAATAATTAGGAAACTAAAAAATAATTTAGGGTCTAATATGGCTCAGTGGTTAAGAGTACTGGCTTCTCTTGCAGAGGACCTGGATTCCTAGCACCCACATGACAGCTAACAACAATCTATAACTCTAGTTCCAGGAGAATCCAACACCTTCTAACTTCTGTGGGCATTGCATGATAAGGGTACACTTATAATGGTTTAGACAATATACACATAAAATGATAATAATACATTATTAAAAATGTTTTATGTGAGAGGCAATAGAAGCATAGGGTATTGTTATAACATCAGGACAGAGGAGTGCAGGATTCTGCGACATTTTAAATGTAGAGTTAAAATTTACTCTTTTGCTGGTTAAGGGTGTCAGGCAACCTTTGGGCACAGACGGTTGTATGGATCTTGATAACTCTTCTGTGATTTACACTTGATGTGATGTATCAATGCTCCTTGCCTGGCTGTATTATGTTGAACTCACACAAAATCTAGTAAATGTGTTTAGAACTAACTAACAAGAACAACTCTTGTTAGAATGCATGGCAAACGTCTTTCACTTCTATAGCTAGTGAGTTATCCCAGCAATGAACACGCTGCCTCCCAGCGTTGGCACTTCATAATGATGAATGAAGGGCACACTTTGTAAGGCTGCAGTGACATAGGGGTACTGAAAAGGCCTTTGAGCCCAGCAATGCTCTAAGCATTGCACAAACAGTGCCGAAGGTCAAGGACTGTCAGGAGGACTTCTTTCCATTACTTCAAAAACTCTCAAGAAGGATGATCAGAACATCTTAAATGGTAATGATCTGGAAAATGGAAAGGGACTTACAAATTGGAAAATGAAAATAGTAACCTCACATGCTACAAAATTAGTTTAAAAGGCAAGTTAACTGGAGGGAGGAAAGCAACTGAGCCCTGGAGAAAAGATTAAATTCACCTGGGTACAGGTTAAGTCCTATTATTTAATACATTTATTTTACATGGATTTTTTTCATTTTCAAAAATTCTACCTTAAGTTGACTGATATCTAATTTCATGCTGTATTTCATGCTAAAGGAGTCCCAAAAGTGAGGGAACAGAATTTTAAAATTATGATGGAAGAAAGTTATATAAAACTTCTGACGGAAGCTGTGTCTCTTACCTTGTATTGTTGAATGAATGGGGATCTGAGTTTCACTTCTCTAATATATTAAACATAATATTACAGGATTATTACTCTACAGTCTTCCCACCTGTAATAAATTTTAAGGCATTCATTGTTATAGAGTTTGTCTTATCGGTTCAGTGATGGTTTAAGGAGCAGTTATATTTACATCATAACTGACCACAGTTTCACTTAAAATATATAAAATAGTGGCGTATATGGAGCAACTACAGATACATAATCATTGAAATGCTGGAAAGGCCATAGACAAGAACCTGAGTCAGTGGAACACTGTGTGCTTTAAATGAATGAACTTCTGGTTAACAACATTATAGTTTACAGAGCACTTCCACATCTTCATTTAAATATAACAAAACATAAACTGACTCTAGAAAGTTAGCACATTCAGTTCCATCTTAGAAGAATATGGAGACTATAATTTTATCGTAAAGCTAAATATCTTAAATAAAGCATATATCAAGGCATATTATTACTTATTCAACTTCAGAAAAATCTCTATAGCTAAGATTTCCCATATCATACATGATAAAATCCCTGAGTAATCTTATAATGGAAGTCTTAATAGTTACCATACTCAAATGAAAAAAAAAAAATCCATGAAGTTAAGTATTTTACCCAAACTCTCAGGTATATAAAGTAACTGAGTTGAGATTGTATCCAAGATCCAACTCCAGGACTACCATGAAGGACTATTTCCCCAAGGGAGGTACAGGTCAAACTCTTAGAGAACAATATAAACACTGAAATATATGGATACCGTGACATTTATTTTTAAAAACTCACAGTATAACAGTATATTAATAATCTCAAAAAACTTTGGGGGAGGAAATTTTGATGGGGTGCTGGATTCCTATCTATTTATCTCTGCTTTTCTTTCAAGCACAGATATCTGAGTCTAATTTAGTGATACATAAAAGTAATGACTGTGAGATAAAGATCCATAGTATTTTATATTTAGGAACTGCATCGTTCCTCCCAGGAAAAATCTCTGTAGATGTGTGTGATTATGAAGCAGGATGATTATTTCTGGTCCAGTGTTTCTACATCTACTGTTTCATGGCCAATGGCCTGCTGTAGTCTTAGGAGTAGCCTTTGGACTGTATCTCTTTACTAGAAAGATGTAGGCATTACATCTCTTCTCTCCCCTTGACTTTATATTAAAATGCTTTTAGCAAACAGCTTAGAAGTCTGTGTTCATGTGTTTGTAACTTTTCCTTTATGATTGTGTCAGGGAACTCCATCTTCTCAGGTTTTGAATTCTTCTTCAGCTCTCACAAACATATCATCTCTTGCTTCTTCTGTTGACCATTCTTTTAGGACTTAATGGAACTTAAGTTATCAAGCCACTTTCTCTGTATACTATCTTAACTTCCCATTACCCCTCATAACATTGTTGAAAACAATAACAACAAAAAAAGATATTACATAGGGAGCAAAAGAAACCTTACTTTTATTCCCACTTTTAATTTGGATTAGAATGATTTATCTCTACGCTTCAAGAAACCATTTAAATGCCTATGTCAGACTTCTGCATCCCAAGGCTCAGGGATCCTGGAACAGGGCTGGAAAGATGGTAAGAGCCAGAGGTGGTGACTGACCACAGGGAAACACAGTTTTCCAGACAGTCAGTCAGTTACTCGTGTACTCACTACTACAATGGTGACTGCACGTCCATGTCCCACTGCAGCTCAAGCTAGACCAAATCCTAGCATAGAAATGGGGAAGTAAGTAGGCAAACTAAGGAACTTTTGGCAGTTGATAGCTGATGGGAGGAGCAGAGAAGACTTCTTTCAAGGATCGCACTCTTGGTAGTTTTATAAGGTGGTTGGACCCACACTGAAGGACGTTTCTGAACAAGAATTCCTTTCAGCAGGTATTCTTGCCCCAGCGAGCTTTCTCTCTGAGTAAATTTATCAGTAAAGTGCATCATGTACACTAAACTGGAAATAAATGAGATTCTGGCTCCCACTTGGCCCCCCTCTCAAGAATTAGGAAATCACATAGTGAGATGGCACACTAGGCTAAGCTCTTGCTGCACAGGTATGAGGACCTGAGTTAGGATCACCAGCACTCACGTGATAAAAGCCAGGACTCTAGCTTCAGTGTCCAAAAGGACAGAGTCAGGGGAATCAGAGAGATTGACCAATCAGTCTGTATAGCCAAAATACTGAGCTCCAGATTCAGTGAGGGATCCTGCATCGAAAAACAAAATAAGGTAGTAAGCAATAGAAGACATTATTTCATGTTGACCTCTGACCTCTACAGGCACATGCACTAGCATACACACATGCCCACATACTTTGGAAAGTGAGAGCAGGAAGAGAAAGAGAGAGATTAGAACAGTAACAAAATAAAATATTATTCAAGGGCAAAGAGAAGAGAACAGTAACAAAATAAAATATTATTCAAGGGCAAAGAAGATCTGATAAAAATCCTTATATTGCTACTCTGAACTCCTAACTGCAGGTTTGGAGAATGGTACCCAGTTTTACATAAATGAAAATCATAACTTCAGAATTTTGGAGAGAATACTTCATTTCACAATAGAAAGTTGGCAAATTAAATAATTGAAAGTAGAGAGCTGAGCAACTTGTGCCTGTTTAGGAGTTATTTTAATCACCATTGGATACAGCTGCAAAAATAAACTCATATTTGAGTGGTTGTCTGCAGTTGCGAAGACCTATTCCTGTGGATGGCTCCTAGGACTTCAGCAGCATGTACCAGTATGTGTATCTATGCTTACACATGCACATGTATGCTACTACACACAAATTATGTATGATTTTATGAGATTTTCCTTGTGAGAGAAGATTCATGGATTTTATCTGGTTCTAAAGTCTTGTCACCCATACAAAGTGAAGACAAGTCAGTGCTGACTGACATACTGAGTGAGAGAATCTCTCATAAGTCCTAAATATCTTAAAAGCCCAGATCATGTGCTGTCTGTGATAAAATAAGGAAAAGCTGATCACTAATTGTCAGTGTGTAGACACTATGGTTGATCATTTATTTTGTAAGCTACATGGAGTTCAAGATGTAGAACTTTCAGAGTTGGGTTCACAGAATACAATTTGAAGTTGTATCCTAGTTCTTTTTCTGTGAAAAAAAGATACAGTGCAATTCTTTTCTCAAAGTCTCACATTAAAACTCCACTATATAAAGTACACAAAAAAGAAAAGGCTTTAATTGAACTTGTTTGTAACTTTACATGGCTCCTGATCAGGTTTTTCCTCAGTTCTCTACAGAAGAGATGCAGAGTCACAGAAAGTTTAATTTCCTTTATATTCAGCAACATTTTGTTAGTGAGTTTAAGACATATAATTTGTGATTTGTGTCATGTAACATTTTTTTTCTTTTGAGATAAGCTCTTGCCATGTAGTCCCGTCTGCCCTGGAATTCATAATTACCTTATCTCAGTCTCCCCAGTACTGGGATTACAGATACGCAACAACCTACCTAGCTGTGTTATGACATGTAACATTGTTGAGAGAGTTGCATAGCAGAGGTCTCTTTGACTGTGTGCCACAGTGGTTCATATTCATGTCTGTCTAACGCTGCTGGATTTGGTGTTGGATTCGAATAGATCTGGGATGTAATCATAGCTCTGATACTATTAGCCACGAAGTCTTAAGCAAGTCCCCAGACTGCTTTGTGCTTCAGTTTCCTTATCTGGGAATTGTGATTAGAATAAAAATAATTATGATGATGAAGATAATACCAAAGATGAGGAAAGCAAAATAATAGTAATAAAGATAATATGTACCCACAGGGCTGAGGTGATGCTTAAATGAAAGAGTGCTCCAGAAAGGTCATTTTCTTCATGATCTTAATTCATTCTTGATAACCCTTCCTCTAACTGAAAAGCGATTAAATATAAATATGGTTCTATTAGTTTTAATGGGGAAGTTATGATGCTTTGCATTCTAATCTAAGCTAGATGTTTTTCAAAGATAGAAAAAATATATCATTGTATAAGGAAAACAAGTTATATAATTGATAAACAGCTCCTTGCAAGTAAATTAGCATGGTTTGTATGTAAAATTCTCTGTAACAAAGGCTTAGTGTTCATTGAAGAATATGAGAAACACAACACAAACAGGGCACAATGAATTATTCTTTAGAAGGTCATTATTTAAGCCATTGTGTTCAATGAAGCTTGTGGTGATCTTGCCCTTAAACTACACTAAACATACTTCTAGCATAGAAAACCCCTGTCATGCCAAAACGAAAGCTACAAGTATTTTATTTCTTTTAGCTTTCCCATTTCTTCCACAGACCAGAGATGGAAATGCTTAAAGTTTTATTTCCTTTATAATCAGTTATTTTCTTTTTCATTACCTGCACTTGATCTTAGCCAGTGGGCTGAAAAGTGATTTTTGCATTATCTGCTATTATTAATTTATCGAAGGATGAGTTATGGAGTGTAATGCCTCATGAGAGTTAGAAAGTATGGGTTGATTCTCTGCCAAGGTCTGCTCTTTTGAAGCACATGGGAATAGCGCATATGCAGAACAAACTGAGGCATTTCAGGTCATGCTGACTTGCCGGCCCTTTTGACATCTATATGGAAGCAAAAAAATTTTAGTTCATTCCAAATGCAACTCAATTCAGTTTATTTTTTATGATAGTCTCTAAGTGGAAACTTCAGTGTCAAGTAAATTGGTGAATATGTCTTAGCCTCAAGCCACTGCTGTGAAATATTACCTTTTATACTATATTTACTTACTGTGTTTTGGGAAGAAAAAAAAATTCTACATACTGAAAACAAGATAATCATTTCCCCAAAAAGAGCAGATTGTTAAAGACAGTGAGCTTTTCCCTCACTTGAAGAGTTATTATACATGGTAAAATTTACATTCAATTCTTCTAGCTACTAGAATCAGAATTTAAGATCGAATTGTCTTCATTCTTTAGCCTCCATTCTCAGTTCTACTTTTCTTCCTGCATTCCTTCTATCTAATACAGTTAAAGCTTCAACATCAGAGAATATCCCAAAAGGGTCCGTGGTTTCTGTGAACTGCCAGAGATAGTTCCAGAACCGTGAGAACAGCTCCTTTTATTCGCCTCTGCACAACCTCATCTAACTTCAAAACCACATTTAAGATATGCAGTATGTCTTCCTGAGAAAACTAAAATACTCCATAGGTCTTCCATGCTTCTTCCTCGGTGTCTATAAGCTAGTCATGAATAGATACTGTTTCTCAGAAGAAGAAACCCAGTGAATGGACTGTCCTGGTTGACACGTTGGGAACACTACAGGGCCCCTACTTGCTCTGCATACACTTGCTTATGTGTGTAGTTTTCCCCACGCAAGGACATCAGATAATGATAGAGGTGGTTCAAGTAGACTTCTCTCTCTGGGTTGATGCCTCAAGTCTTAAAAAATAAGTTAGGGCAAAAGAGACGGTACAGTAGGTGAAAGTACTTGCCTGTCGACCCTGATGGCCAAAATTTGATCCCTGGATCCCTTTGTGGAAGGAGATTGTCAACTCTCAGAATTTGTGATGCATTGTGGCACAAACTTGCTCATTCATATACATATAACAATAATTAATTAATTAAAAATAATAATTAATATGCTTTACATACAAGAGTGTTTCTCTGATATTTTCTTATTAAAATCTCATTATGTGCCCCACGTGTGGTATTCTTGTTGAAGATGGATATAAGAAAGTATCCATACCTAAGGATCATCTAATTTTTGTTGGTTGGATATATTCTAGGCCACATTTGTTTCTTTCAGTGGCTCATGGTTGCTCTTGCACTGGAAGTGATAGATTAGGCATTCCCAAAGGAATTTAGTATTTGGATATGTTGTAGCTACTGCAAGGATATGGTTTGCAGAGTCTAACTTCAGTGAGTGTCTTTGACCAAGGATTCCATCTCTGCACTTTGAAATCCTACAGTATATTTGAGTTAAGGACATGCTTCTGGGTTGTCACCATCAGTGCTCAGCATAACACGCCAGCTAAAGCAGCCTTGGTCCTATAAGAAATGAGCTCTTCTCATGTCAGACTTTGACTTGATTGCCTCATCACACTTCTTTTGAGCTCTAGAGAAGTCTGGCATGCTTCCACACAGTTTTCCTTCTCCTTCACTTTGGGGATGATTTTTCAGGCCACCGTTATTGACTGTCCCAGTCTATTATGTGTCAAGAAATGAATCAGGATCATGGAAAGAGACACTTTATTTTGAAGACTACCCTGTGACTCCAGAGATATCTGTCAGTGGCGTACATGCCTTGCAAGCACAGAGATGCAAATATTATCTCTTGACCCTTGTAAAAATACCAGGTGTGGTAGCATGGGTTTAAAGTCTCAGGGATGGGGAGGTGGACTCAGGTGGCTCTCCGGGGCTTGTTGTCTAGGTAGCCTAGCTATTCTGGCAATTTCTAGGCCAGTAAGAAACTCTTATCAATAAAAGGGCACTGCCAGGGAAATGAAATTCATTGTTGTCCTCTGATATCCAGACATACACACACACACACACATAATACACATACAGACATGCAGCATACAAACACACACACAGGAGAGAGAGAGAGAGAGAGAATCCTTTGCAGAAAGTGAAATGGAGCAGTTGACATAGGATCAATGATTTGATGAAAGTTGCAAAATGACTTACTTTGATAGCGGTACACAAGGCTATTCTGGAGAATGAGATAATCTCATGGTATTGTCAAAGTTTTCAAGGATGTTGTTCCCTGAGATTTGATTACCTTTGTCGTGTTTATGTCTCAGGGTCATCATGGAGTTGAAATGTAATGTAATGCTAAGGAATAACCCAAAGATCTGAGACATAGAGAAGACAACAAACCCTGATTAAAATTTCATGAAGTTCAGTTAGCCTTTTATCAAATTAGATTGATGGTGACAGACAGAAATTTTAGTGAAAAATTCAATGGTGAGACTCAGCCCTCAGCACAGTATTTTGAAGCACATAGTCTCTTCTGTGGGTATCTGGTTTAGAATTAAACCCCATCTCCTTCTCCGCCTCTTCCCATTTTCTTCCTCCTTCTCTTTTTTGTCCTCTTTCTTTACCTTCTCCTTACCCTTCTCCCTCCCACTCCTAACTCACTACATAGCCCAGGCTGGCCTTAACCTGTCAGTTCTCCTGCCTCAGTTTCTCAAATGCTGAGGTTACAGGCATGTGCCACCACACTGGCATGTTCTCACAACTTAACTTTCAAAAGATGACTCAATTTCTATACAAAATACATAACTCAGGGAATCTCTGAAAGGAGTCAATTAGTTGGTGCATATAAAATACTTAAGATTATGTCAAGCATTGTAGTGAGGTCTCAAAAACAGTGAAACACAAATGTCACTAGGCAGCTTATATTGAGCAGTGTCAGGCACTGTGCTAGGTAATTTTAAAGACTTGATTAATTTAATTCTTTCAGGACAGAGTTGTGATCCTGGAATAAAGAGAATCTTCAACCAAAATAACATTTCTTTTGTCATTGATACATGCCAACACATATTCTATTTTATTATCTATGCATCTTTCATTCCCAGAAGAGGAGGAGAGGCCAAGGAGGGCCAATTTAGATCTTTCCCTTCCTTCCACCACAAATTATTTCATTTCATAAAGTTTTAAAGAAGAAATAAAACAGAGGGATTAGTGGGAGGGGAAATGGGATCAGAGAGGCTGGATGATCGAGTATTAGAGTATTACAAGAATGGATTATATCCATTATGAAATCGCTAAAGCAAAACTTCATGAAAAAAGAAAAATAAAGCAGAGTTTACTAATTGTGTGGATAAGCAGCTGGAGAAGAGACTCAGTGGTTGCTGATCTTATAGAGGTCAGAAGTTTGGTTGCCACACTCATGTAATATGGCTCACAACTATCCATAACTCCAGCTCCAAAGAGTCCAACAGTCTCTTCAGGCCTCCACAGGCACCAACAGTCATGTGCACATGCACATCCATAACACAGGTACATAATTTTTTAAAAAAGAATGTGGACAAATGAGAAAGTGCTTATTAGGAAGCTGCTTCCCATCCTTCTCTGTCCTCTAAGATGTGATTTGTGTGCTCTTTGTGACCTCATGGTTCTTCCTTACCCTTAATCTTATCCAAACTACTTTTTCTAAGAATAAATATGAATTTATAATTAATAATCTCCTAAACATGAAAATATTCATGTCTTGTATTTGATTGCAAGCATCTTATCCTGGACATCTAAGAGCTGAGAACTCAGAGTATTTCTAATAATTAATGATATTTTAGCATTAACATTTCATCTCAACTTGCATTGATAGATAAAACTAGAAAGACAGCAACAAAACTCTGCTTTTATAGGAGTATTATTGAAAATATAAACTTTGGTCAAAAGATGCAGACTCGGACTCTACAGTTGGTAGCAATTTGTGACCTTTTGTGTCCATGAACCTCTGTTGCATGAAGAGCTCCATTGATGAGAGTTGAGAGATGCATTAGTATTCCCTCTACACCTTGTTCCACTATGTTCCATGAGCCTTAGGTGTAGAGGTTCCATTGTAAATGTGTCACTTAGTGTTGGGTACTTTACAGACAATCTCTGTGTGTGGCTAATTGTGGAACCCTGTAATAATCTGTCTGTTGAAAAAGAAGCTTCTTTGATGAGTGATGACTGGCATGCTTGTCTATAAATATAAGGATCCATAGAGAATAAAAGTCTGCAGAGTGTGTGTTCTTGGACAGGACTCCTATATTCAACACTACCCACCCAGGACTCAGAGATTATTATGGAAGAAGGGACAGAAAGAATTTAATCACCAGAGAGGACGTGCATGACTATATGGAAAGAGAGTCCTATATGCTCCTGGGACCTTGCTCATATGAACCTAAAGCAAATGTGTCAGCATACAGGAGACCTGTGTAAACTCAAGCAGACAAAAACACAGCAGGCACCAATCTCAGCTGAAGAACTATTGACAGCTGATTATTTCTGGGTGATGAAGAGATGATCTTCTTAAGGGAAAGGATTTAAACAGGCTAACTACTCAGTGGATGAACGTGCACTGAGGGATGTCTGTGGACACTATCTTAACCTTATACACCTTAACATAAATGACAGAATGAATAAAATTCAGTGTAGGAACTATGGAAGGAAGCCAATTGGAAGGGGAGTGTAAAGATGATTAAGATGTTCTGTATTAAATACACCAAAAGTCAATAAAAATTATTTTAGAAAGTATGTGAGGGTAGGAGATGTCAAATAAATGTGATGGAGAAAATCTCAGGAAAGCTATTAAAATTGAACCAATTCACAAAAAGAAGTTTTTGTTTAGAGAAGGAATTTGTTAGTGACATAAGAAAAGTTTTAGCCAAGTTTTTTTTTTTTTCTCTTTGGAGAGCTAGGAAGATGAAAGCCAGATGCAGAAGTTCACTTCCACATCACTTGTGTGTGTTTTTCTCTGTGTTCTTTCAACTCTCAGTATCTGCTTTTGCCAGGGGGTTTCACTAAACTTCTTCAGATGTGTGTTGTGTTTCTTGAATGAAAGCTTAGTATTTTTTTTCCTACTGCTATGAACATAGAGAAACATTACCTGATTAGACCCATGTTTCAGGTGTTTTGAATCATGTTTATTCATGAAAACTATCTCAACCCTTTGTTGGTCATACTATAAATTACACAGATGATTTCATGTACTTCTGAAATTTCAGTATAAAGCATGTAGAATTACACATTCTGCAGCCTATCTGCTGCAAAGCAATTCAACTTGTGATGATAAAGCATTGGAGTACAGATCTCAAATACACTTGTCAAATAATATCTTTCTTGTGAGCTATATAAACAGTTAGATGCTAATTCAAGATGTATTAAGTATTCAAATTAAGATTAAAAACATAGCAGGAAGCTACAATGAGGCATACATATCATAAAATTGGAAAGATACTAGGCTAAGGTACAAATACATTAAACATAGAGGAGGAAATCCACCCCCAAATAAAAGAAACGGAAATAATTTGTTGGTAAATGTAACCATGATATTTTGAGGGACATAAACAGATAGTAACAGTTTAGAGGAAATTAAAATATTTTATTGACTTTCTGCGAATTTCATATAATATATATGGATCATATTTAGAACCCCTCTCCTATGTACACAATCTTTGTGCGCCCTCACCAGAATTGATGGATTCTGTCACACATATTGAGGCCTATCCATTCAAGTTTGTGTACCCAAAGTTCTTTGGTGTAGGTCCATCTACCGAAGCCTTGTTAAACTATCTAGTCTCACACCCTGAAAGAAAACCACCTTTCCGTCTCCTAGAAGTTAATAGTTGCCAATAGTTCAACTAAGGCTGGGGTTTAGTGCCCACTTCCCTAATTCTTGACTGGGGTTTTGTACAGCTTGTGGATGGATTTGTACATGCTGTTACCATTGTTACAAATTCATATGAGTTTTTTTTCCAAGTTTCTAGTTTCATCCATTTAACTGCAGATTTCATTTTTTTTCTACTGCTAAGAAGAACTACATTGACATGTAAATATACCACATTTTTATTATCCATTAGTTAGTTGAGGGGCAGTTAGGTTATAGCTATTTCCTAACTATTGTTACAGCAGCAACAGATTCGGTTGAGCAAATATCACTGCAGTAGGATGTTGAGTCCTTTGGGTATATTCTAAGGAGTTGTAAAGCTGGATCATCTGAAAGATAAATAATTGTTTTTGAAACTTCTCCACAGTGGTTTCTAAGTGGTCACACCAGTTTATAATTCCACCAGTAAATGATAATTCCCCTTTTCCCACATTATCTTCACCAGCATTTGGTGACATTTGTTGTATGAATGTTAACCATTCTGACGAAGATTAAATGAAATTTTAAAGGGACTTTAGTTTGCATTTTCCCAATTGCTCAGATCTTGAACATTTTTAAAGGTATATATTTTAAATGATAATAAACCATAAAGAAGTTTATTTTAAAGTGATTCATGGGCATTCATTATATTTGGCCATTTATAAAATATGGAAGCAAATCTGCATAGTGAGATGGCTGTGCTTGCTTATTTTAATGTAAAAAATTAAATCTTGGTGAAAATTCGGTATGGCAGGGCTTAGAATATCACCAGTGTTTATCTGTTGATCGATATATTCAGTGGGGAGCTCATAGGCACCAGAGATGAACCTACTATTATTGTTTTCCTAAGGAGATATAGTATCAGCTCCCTGTACATATGTATCTCTCTATCCATAAATTGGATCGGGCTTTCATACCTTATCAGACAAGTTTCTTTGTGTATTAGATTACAGTTAATGCAGAACTCATGTTGGTCAAAGTACAAAGAAGAAATGTCTGTGGTGTGCTCAGCTACTGATAGCATGTCTGTATGAAGCCCTTCCTTGTAAGGCCCAGAGACTATTTCAGAAGAAAAAGTGGAAAGAAGATTGTAAGAGCCAGAGGTCATGGAGGGCAGGAAGAAAACTGTCTTCTGGACATGAGAGCACCACTATATGTAAGACCTCACAGTAGCTGTAATTGTCTGCACAAGATGAATTCTGTCAGTATTCCAGCATAGAGGGAATGGATGGGGAGGAGCTCATGAGCCCCTACCCTTATCTGAGAAGCTATTGACTACTGATAACTTCTCGGGGAAGGAGAGGAGGTTTCCTTCAAGGAGCGGCCCCTGGTGTGTTGACCTTATTCCAATGGAGAGTCCCACACCTGCTATTATAAAAGAAGCAGAAGTTGGACTTGGTAAACTGTAAAAATGAGAGGACATTTAAATGGGGTGGGTTGTAGAGCTGGGAGGAGTTGAGGGAGAGTGAGGAGTGAACATGTTCAAACTACACTGAATGAATGTATGAAATTCTCAAAGGATTAATAAAAATATGATATTAGAAAACAAAATCCTGAATATGAATCTTATGCTAAGTCATTTTGCTTTAAATTCCATTTGAAGTGGGAATGCATGTATATCTTTAGGCCTCCATACAATATTAGGTCATTGTCATGACAGTCTATGTTCTCTGTAGTATAAACCTTGTAAAACACTTGTACAAAGAGTAATTGGGTACATTCCTTTCATTTTTCTCTGAAATACAAATATCTCAGAGATGTCTCTCCAAACACCTAGAGTGGCTGAATTGCTCTATGATTGTCTCTGCTGATATTCTCACTCGTCACAGGAGTTCTTCTATGACTGTGTGGCAACACCATTAAACATAATTAGAAAATGAGGAATGCTTTTTGCTGAATGTGACCCAGTTTAGGTTTGTCTCCTGTGAGGTCTTCACTGATTATGGGAGTGACCATCGCATCCTAACCCCATGCTCATTACAGTTCGATCTAAGAATAAGAGAAAAGTTACAAGAAAATACAGCCAGAGACTTTCTGTTTGACTTCCTCAAATTTGAACGTAGCAGAGCAGTTTTGAAATGAAATGATCAGTGAATTAGTCCAAGGAAATAAAGACTGAAGCATCTGAAACGAGAAACTGAAGAGCAGAACTAATAATACAACTCAGTGGAGAAATCAAAACACACCTCTATTGCTAGTCTTTTAAAAAATAATTTTTATTGATCCCAAAATTTCATACAATGTATTTTGCTCCCTTCTAGACCCCTCTCCTTTCTCCAGCCCATCCCCACTATTCTTAAGACAGACTTGATGTCTTCCCTTGTTATATATCATTTTATATGTAATTTATTTATTTGCTTATTTTTGTTTTTTAAAGGCTTATCAGTTCTACACAGAGCCTTCTATGTCCTGTAGTCTGGTCAACCTACCAAGAGTCACACCAGGAAGGAAAACTGACTCTCCCTTCCCTTGCATCAATCAGTTGCCAATAAATTCTCAGGTAGGGCGAAGGGCTTCATACCAACCCACCCCCCATTTGTGCTGGGCCCTTGTCTGGCTCGGTTTTGCTTAAGTCCTGTGTATACTGTCAGAAGTGCCATGAGTTCATATATGCAACTACCATACAGTACCCAGGAAACACAGTTTCCTTGTATTCATCTACCACCTCTGAATCTTCCTATCACTTTTTTTGTTAAAAATAGTCTTTCTCTCCCTGAATCAGCAGGTAGATCTGGTCTAGTCTCTGTTCTTCCTCTTCCATCTTCCATGAGATTCAGGGGAGGAGGGATTGATATTGCTCCTTCTTTCCAATATCCTTTGGACTTCATATGTAAATCCGATTGCAGTCTTCTCAAGGTGCCTCTAGATACAGCCTCTTCAACATTTCTTCTCTAATTCTGCCAAAATAAAGTTTCTGGTTTTGGAAATTATTATTACGATGGGGGAAAAACTCCACCAAGTGGTTACCAGCCTATAGGTACGTTCTACCAGGAATGGGGCAACTTGCTACCCACCAAAGGCAACTTAAGCATGATGACCCAGTTTTCATCTTTAAAAACATAGGTTGATAGGTCAGCCAGAGAGTTCAAGATTAGCCTAGGCAACATCGTGAGGCTCCTATCTCAAATAAAATCAAAGGTTTTTTACCATCTTCCCTTAACAAAAGATTCTCAGATGTATACCATACATGATAACTATAATTTTTTTGATACTTGAGAGGGAAACTTGAAGATAAATTTAGCTACAATTATGAGTCTTGGACTTTTTCACTTTGTCAGTTCATGTTATATAAAAGGGGAAAATGGAGCTTTAATTATGCTCCCAGATGATGTTAACTAAATTGGAAACATTTCCCTACAAGAATAAAAAAGGAAAAATGCTACAGGGACTGAGAAGGGCTAGTTATGTATGGATGGGAAAAAATCAGGAGGGAAAAGTCACCTCAGGAAAAGCTCATAGTCATTTTAACCGCTCTGTGCTTACAGAAATATTTGCAAATGTGAGTTTCTGTGCATACCTGTTCTGTTAAGCTAACTTAAACATACACGCTACCATGGAAGAAAATTAAGCTAACTTATTATCATGATACAGAGTGACTATTGCTTCCTCTGTGGGTTTGGCCCTAAGAAAAACCTACATCAAATGCAAAGTCCTATTTTCTTATTTATAAAATTAATGGGTTGCATAAAATTAATAAGTCTCTGCAGTATTTTAGTGTTCATGAATAAAACAAGGTGACATGTTAGGTGCCTTTAGTCCCAGCACATAGGAAGTAGAGGGAGAAGGATAGTTGTGAGTTCAAGGCTAGCTTGGGATACATAAATAAGTATTCAAGTAGTGACTTCTATGACAGTGATCATTTATGATCTGTAGTCATTTGAAAATAAATAGAAAATGAATTGACTTTCTTAAATAAGATTCTTTTTCTTCTAGGAAATGTCCCTCATGAGGTCTCTATGTCATCTCACTTTTCAGAAGGAATTGGTTTTGTCTAAGTTCAACCCTCACTAATGACCTCAGCCAATAGGCTACCCCAATCTTTTGCAAACAATGAATTGAAGGCATTATCAGGAAATACATAGAAAAAGGTATAGTAAAACCAACAGACACAGGTTTACTTTGATCTATCCAATGGTAGGAAATGTCACCAAACCCTAGAAATATCGAACCATTATAATCAAGGAAGTAGAAAGTACTAAGATGCTAATTTCTTGAAATGTACAGGAGTCACGTGCTTAGAAATAGAGTTTCCGGAAGGAAAGTAAGCTTGCTAATTGACTGACTCACCTGCCCCTGGAGGGTGCTACCCACAACACATTCAATAGTTTAATTTCTGAGTCATAATCAGTTGAAGTTAGAAGAATCAGAAGACTAGAGGGCTAGTGCCAACTCTATAATTATAAGCATATTGCCATGGCCAGTCACCCCCTCACTAATTCCTTTCCCTTTTTTTTTTGTATCTACAATTGGAAAACAAAATGTGCAGTTTATAGTAGCAATGAGGGATAGCTTCCAGGGTGTCCACCAAGGAATTAGCATTCTGCTCTAGGGTAAGGAGAAAAGCCTTTGTCTTTAATAAGCATAGGGGAGCCAGGAGGACCCAAAAGATTCAGGACTGCATGGGCTATTCAGTAGTGAGCAGAGTAATTAACTGAAAAAAGTGCTTGTATTTTTGTTTATTTAGTCATTTATGATTTCGTATTAGTTAGTTCTGTTATTTATCATCACTGTTTTTATTAGTTTTGCTATAAAGATGAAATTGATAAAAGAGCCTATGGATATTCAAATGCTATGTTGTTGGCATTTGGAGTTTTGGTTAGTAGAGTTCAACGCAAAATTAAAGAACGGTGAGCAAAGACAGGGCATACATATGGCTTTCCCAAATATCATTGTCTTCACATGCATTTAAAATTTCAGGTAAATGTAAAATATTTATATATATATATATATATACATATATATATATGATTTTTGAGAATTTCACGCATGAATATTGTATTTGCATTATTTCCATCCTTCTCAATCCTCCTCCAACACTGAGTCCATTCAGTGTGGCTGGTGTGTACCTGTGTTTAGGGCTCCTAGCTTGACATTAGTTAGTCTCTCAAGAAGCTAGTCCCTGGAGAAAACTGGTTCTCCCTCCTTTAACATCATTGATCACCTGTAGCTCTTCATCTTGAGAAGGGACCCTGTAACATTCCCCCCATGACCTCGGCATTAAAACTGTTTTTACTTTTCATTATACAGACCTTATTAGACTACCATACTCTGGAGATTTCATTGGTGCAGCTAGCTTATTCCCAAGAAAGAATGCCCCAGATGCATTAACTAGCAGCAGGTGGCTTGTCCCTCTGGCTCTTACATTCTGCCTTCTCCCTTTCTGTGATGTTCACGGAGCCTTATGTGGAGAGGTTGCATTGTAGATGTGTCACTTCACAGTCACTTATTCTTTGCATTCGGCTGGCTGTGGAATTTTATAGTATCTTTATTACAAAAAGAAGCTATTTTGATGAGTGATGAGAGGAATACTAGTTTGTAAATATAAGTATATGTATTTAGAATTTGATAAGATATTAAGTCAGTCTCAAGAAGTGATAGAAGTTAGCTCTTCACTTGGTTCTGTGACACCTCTTAGCTATGATTACAGTACCAAGTTTGAATTCTTTCCCAATGAGTGTGTCTTAAGTCCAATTAGACAGCTGTTGATTACTCCCAAGATAAAAGTGCCTCTACTGCACCAGTAGCGATAACTTGCTAGGTCTGTCATTATGGTCTTTAGACTTTACAGTTCAGTAGGATCACTGGTTGGTTTTCTTCCTTTGTGGTTTGCACAGTATCTTCTGATCTATCTGATACTTCTGATATCTTCTGAGAGCTAGTCTTTAAGGTCAGTTCCAGCTAGATCACTGTAATTTCTGTGCATGAAATATGTCTTGTCTTCAACAATAGGGTGTTAATTTCACATTCTAGGAGGGAATCAATGTCTGTGATATCAGCATGTATTATTTTGGGAGTCTCTTGGACTACCCTGACCAATAATTCAAAGGAAGCTTTCCCTTGCCTGGCACTGTTTTTTTTTCCACATACACATTACATATACACAGAAATATAATATAATATTTATATTATATGTGTATTTTTTCAGTAAGATTATAAAATTCTCCATTTCTCTTTGCCTTTTCACACCAATCTCAGCATTATTTATCTCTCTTTCCCATCTCAAGTGGCTTTCATTTGATGTTAATTTATCATTATCACTAATATAATGTTATACCTGATGATATTGTTTTTGTTTGTAAGTGATAGGGTTTTAAGAAGAACAATTATAAGTTGACAAAATGTTAAAAATATCTAAAAATTAAATTGAAAAATATGAACAGAGAGTATATAATTCTGGTATAATTCCTCCCCACTCTCCTTGTATTTCAGTCAGGTTACATAGTTCAGGCCTCACGAAAGCGCACAGGAATAAAGATAAAGAGCTGTACCAGTGAGAACTCACTGCTCTTTAAGGCTGTTTGGGTAAATCGGAAGTAAACAGGAAAGGGTTCCCAAAACAATTTCTCTGAGAAACTTCACCATTCCAATTCCATTTTCTTACCCCACCTCTGACTTCAGATCCCTGACAGCTTCTCTCTTCTTTTTCACCATTCTGTCTACTTTTCTTCTGCTGCTCTTTACAAGATTACAATGGCATGGTTCCTCTTGCATCAACAGCCAAGAGACAAGGTTTGATGACAGATGTTTTCTTTGTTTAATTAGTCATATTTAATATATGAAGATGTGATGGTGATGATGGTGATGGTGATGACAGTGATGGTGATGATGATAATGGTGACTTTTATTGGCTACATATTTATAGGGGAAACACAACCTTATCTGAGTCTCATAATAATGACAAATCTAAATGCAATGAGGTAATTCTATCTTTTTCCCATTTCGTGTATTAGAGAATCTTGATTGGAGGAAGCTCATTAAAATTTTCAAAATCACATTTTCTTTTTCTTTTTTCTTGAAATTGATAGAACCCATTTCCAGTTGGACGAAGTAAACAGGAGTGTATTGATTTACATTTTTGAAATGTCTATTAGTGATTTGGTCTGTAGTCCCACAGATTTTGAAGTTTAGATGATGCAATAGGAATTAAACTTGGGTCTTGGTTTAATTGTGTCTCTGTTGGCTTCGTTGAAAGTACATGTCCCTAATTCTTTATTGGTGATATCCAACTGATCTCTATTTTATATAAAATGCTTAGTGTTTATTTCTACATTTAGAATAAATTTGGGAAGGACCTTGATTGACTAGGCTTTTAGACATGTTTCCATACATGCCAATCATTTGGTTTAACTGGTTCAGTGCTTTGATTTGATAGTTCTTATTTATATATCCATCTATGAAATCCAATATCTGGAACTTGGAGGAGTTGTTTTGATATACATATGCTTATACTTTTACATGTTCATGTATATGTACATATGTCTACAGAGGGAGGGATAAATGTAGTGTATCTTAAAATTAAGAAATTTTAACATTTTAAACCCCCCTATGACCAGTCAGATGATTTATATCTTAAATTTGGTCCCAGATAATCTGACTATGGATTCTACTCTAATCATAGCAAGATTTGTGATATTGAGCTTTAGAATTGATTAATTTAATTTTTACCATGATTTCTGGAGGCAGATATAATAGTTTCAAACTACCAGTAAGAAATTGAAGCCAGATAACTTAGTGTCTATGACTACAGTATTTCTAGGTCACTAAAATTACAAATTGAACTTAATTATTTTTAATTTCACTTTGCATGTCTTTTCCCCAACTACAGACATAATAATAAACATCATATGAATGGTTTCAACCACCATAATAAGCATCATATGAATGGTTTCAACCATCATAAGGAGGCGGTATATGTAGTCTTCTTTTTTTTTTTCCTGAGCAATCTTTTGCTTTCTACAAATTCATTTCTATTTTTTTCATAAAAATATTTTATTTTTTGTTCATTACATAGAATATATTTTAATCAAATTTAGACCCCTCCCTCATCCATGCCCCCCAATGGATTTCATGTATTCTGTCATATTTGTTCAGTACTATTCTCTCAAGTATTTGTTCCCAGATGTCTCTCGGTTTGAGTTCATCCACTGGAACCTATTCAGCCTATCTAGAATGACTCCCCTAAAGACCTACTTTTCCTCACCCAATAGTAATCAGTTGACAATAGTTTGAACTTGCAACTATGGTGACAGCAAGCACAAAACCCAAGTGGACTCAATCAGCATATGTAGTCTTTATTACTTAATTTTTCTATTAAGAAACGACCACAACTACTCATTGACTTACAAAACAAATCTTGGCTTTCACCATTCACTGTTCTCAGGTCAGCTGAGCTTCTCAGCTTTGGACTGGGGATACAACGGATATTTCTTTCTACCTGTTCCATTTCTGAACCAAGGCTG
Organism: Eospalax fontanierii; assembly: GCA_035773235.1. NCBI lineage: Eukaryota > Metazoa > Chordata > Mammalia > Rodentia > Spalacidae > Eospalax > Eospalax fontanierii. Next base: position 22,578,205 of record CM069526.1, read on the forward strand.
GATTGGCAAAGTGTGTACACAAAGGAAATCCCGATGAGCACACATTTGGTTTCTGCCTGACTCCTGCTTCTCCAGATTCCATTGATTTGAATTAAATTCTGTTCCACTTCTGCATGACTGAGCTGGAGAGGCATACTCCACTCATAGTGGCAGGAGGGGAATGATGAGTCTTTGAATCTTTGGAATTATGATGACATATTTTAACAAATGAAGATCATGGGTCTTTGATGCAGGCTGCATTGCTGATTGTATTTATTCTATAACACAGCTTATTAAAAGGCCATAATCAATTATTAATTTTAAATACAGTGTCCTCACTAGTCAAACCAGATGTTAATAGTATTGACTCCCTTAAGAAACCCATGAAACCTTGAAATACATATGAAATCTTTGTGTATTATCATGAGGCATTCATAGGATAATAAGAATAATTTGGAGGGATAATGCATTATTTTTATGGCACCAATTAACCTAAAACTGAAAAAGACAGGCAAGTCTTATGTGGAAAATGATTGTGACAATTTGATAGCTACAGGGATGACTGTAACTGCTGGCTGAAAGTTGCAATATTATCTATTAGAATTTTAATTCCAACATAAGTTCAGGACGCTGGAAGATCATAGACAAATTATGTTTTACTGATTTTACTTGTGACTAATTGAATTTACTTCATTCTAAATTTCTCTCTACTCATAAAGAACTGTAAATTCTCACAGCAACAATACTTCACCAAGGAAACCGTGGAAGCAAGCAGGGTAATTATGGCATAATTTATGGTGAAGAAAAGGCTATATTGTTCTTCTAATTGAAATGACAGACAGTAGAATTAGAAGAAAAAATGTCTATATTTCATGTGGAATTCAGAATGGCTATTCAGATTCAACATTAAAAGTGAGAGGTTTAATATATTCAATCTTTTTTCTAGTAAGAAACAAACATTTCAGTGTACTTAGGATGAGTATATAGACTAGAAAGGAGAGAAAATATACCTCTGAAATAACAGAACTTCAGACCACAGCAGAGAGACAACCTTACCAAAAGGAAGAGACCCTGGATTTTACTACCGACTTTGAAACAGAGTAACAGTTCTATAGGACATAATTACCTTGCATTGAAAACAAGGGTATCTATATTTATTCCAATGGCAAACCCAATTGAAAATTACAGAATTTTAAAGATACATAAATTATGTGGCAACATGATACACTTCATGGCTTTATGTTGACTACTTACTATTTTAACAAGTTTTAATCTTAGTGTTGGGAAAACAAAAGAAAAGCCTTTGGGTCTTTTAAGAGATTATATGTTGATGATGGACAGTTACTAAATGGATTAGGAAATAATTCTATACCTTAATGTCAGATATCAAAAAGGCTGTGGAAAATAAGACAGATTAAAAGTAGAGTGGCTAATTGGAAGAAGCATCTATTTTAGGTAAGATAAAATCTTATATGTGAGATAAGAGCATGGACACAAATTAAACTATTGCTTTGATTTTTGGAAAGACTATCCTGAGCAATGAAATGTACCTGGAAAGGAAAGGAACTTGTTAAGCTTAAAGAATACCAAGTCAACACTATAGAGCCAAATCTATACATCTGACAACAAACTAGTAAATTGTTATTCTGTGATATGATATAAATGGGTAGAATTGGTCAGAAGAGTAACTGAGATGAAGAATTCCTCTGATCAGGTCTTTGTTTTGTCTTTTTTCACAGTAATAACCACGTTCTGAATATTTTAACTTCTTTTCTTCTCTTTTCAACCCCAACATCTGGCTCTGACCCTCAGGTATACTATTGCCCAGGCCATTGACTTTGAGCCTTCTTTTATCTGAGAATAAGATCATCTGCATATCGGCTTCCAGAAAATAGTAACCTACAAGTGCTTAATATGAAAGGCCACTCATGGTTTGCTACTGTTGCCTTCATTAGCCTCCTCTGTTTGCAAAACATCTCTGCTTCCCATCATTCTATAGCAGATGAAACTGAAACTGCATGCTATTGCCTAGCATGTTATGTTCCTTCAAATCATAAGTGATATGTCTGTCCTGGTACACATCCATAGTGAGCTTTGGAAATCAGTTATGGTTTGTCTGTAGAGGGCTTGTCCTCAACCTTACCTTCTGTTTGCATAGCACTTAATATTCTGTAATATATTTCTCATTTTGATTACTTCTGTTGATACCTTCTTCTGAATGTGAGGTCCCTGAGCATTGGGATAATGTTAATCTTTGCATTTCTTGTATCCAGTTTAGTTTCCAAAACCTGGCCCAATACATGCTTCAAAAACCGATGAGTAGAGAGATGACAAAATGATTCAATGGGAAGGGTGTTTACTGCCATGTCTGAAGATCTGAGTTCAATGTTCAGAACCAATTTATTGAAAGGAGAGAATCAACTCCTACAAATTGTCATTGGACTTCCATACACTTAACACAGCAGGTACTTGCATATAAATACACACATACATACACAAACTATATAGTAAGAAAATGAATACAGCATATAACATTATTTAAGAGTAAGACTGAATAATAAAACCAATTGATTATGTTGCCCCATTTATTTTCATCTTTCTTCAAAATTCAGCTTTACACATAATCTAACTGGTGTTTTAGAAAAGCAAACAGGAACAAATATTTTGGAGGATGTGGAGAAAAAAGAAGGATTACCAGGCTTACACTGTTAATGAGACAGTAAACTAGTAGAGCCATTATGGAAAAGAATAAAGAGATTGCTCAAGAAGGATAGAATTATCATATGATCCTGCAATGCTACAACTAGGACTATAACCAAAGGTAATGAAATATGAATGTCAGAGAGACATCTCTACTCCTATGTACATTGCATTGCTATTCATAGTTGCTAGGATATGGAATCAACCTGAGTGGCCAACAATGGATAGATTCCTAGATAGAATATAGCATATGTGTATGTGCAATGGACTAGTATACAGTCACTTAAAAGAATGTACCTAAGGCTCAGGGAACCTCACAGAAGAGGGGACAGAAAGATTATGAGTCAGAGGGACAGGATACCTGCTATTAGTTAACACATTATAGACGTGATGGGGAAGCTATACCAATGAAATCTCCACAATATCATAGTCTAATAAAATCTGCATAACAACAAAACCAGTTGACATGTTAAAGTTGATGGGGGAAATCCCATCATCCAATGAAGAAATATAGCCATTCAACTGTTGCTGAGGGAGAGAGAGAATTTCCTCAGGGACTAGCTCCATAAGAGGTTATCTAATCTCAAGTTGGTAGCCCTAAACACACAGGTTCATATGGACACCAATAAATGGATCATCAAAGAAAGGAGAGACCAAAAATTGAGAGCGAGTAGGAGGGCACAGGAAGAACTGGGGCAGGGGACAGGGACTGGGATGAAGGGAAACAGTGCAAATACATTGCTTAAATATGAAATTCTCAAAAATAACGTTTAAACTAAGAATGAAATTATGTTTTTGTAACAACAGGGATAGAACCGAAGATATTAATGTTATATGAACTAAACCAAGAAAACACTGTCTAATATTATTAATTTGGGGTTTTATGGGTTGTATCTGGCCCCAGTAGTCTCAGGCGATCAAGGCTTGATTCCTACATGATGGATCTAATCAGTGAGAAGTGGTTGGAAGATAAAGACTGTGACTCAGTCAATAAATAAACCTGCTGATGAGTTTATAATTCAGTGGCTCTAATGGGAGGTATTGGAAATTTGAAGATGAGACATAATGAAGGTCACTGCAGATATTACTTAGGGGCTGTATCTAGTGCCAGACCTTCTTCCCATCCTTTCCTTGTCTCTATATCTCTCTGTCTCAACGTCCCCCATCTCCCAGATGTCATAAGGTAAAGAGCTTTCTTTCCCATGCCATTTCTGTAATGTTTGTGCTTTACAAAAGTTATAAAAAGGCACAAAGACAGGCAACTATGGGAAGAAACTTCTGGAACTTGACTAAAATAAGCCCTTCCTTTGTTCTTTTTCTTAGGCATGTTGGCACAGCAATGAAAACACAAAGGCATATGGAATCTGTGAAAAGATGGCATCCTAGAAACAGGGAGAACAGTGTTTATCAGAGACCAAGTTCAGTCAGGGAGACGAGCTCCATGGGTTCAGCAGGACAAAGACAAAGACAGAAAAGAGAAATCAGTTCTTGTATACTGCTACACAGAAGCATAGTTATAGTTACTAACATTACATCATAGAAAGCAAAGTAGCTAGACAAGATGCTTTTGAATGCTCTCATAACAGAGAAATGATGCATGTTGAAGATGATGAATGAGTTAAGTTCTGAACTGATCACTAACAGTAAATATAAACACTGAAATAACACAGTGTGTCTCATAACTATGTGTGATTATTACTTGTTAAATAAAGAATAAAAACTAGAATTCAAAACTTTTACAAGTGCAATAATCTATGGTAATAATGGGAGATAACAGTGTTGAATAAGTGCATGCTTTTCACTAAGGGTGTCCTGACAATAAAATGTACTTTAAAACGTCAAAAAAACCTTAGTCATGGATATGTGACTATTATTATTGCAGTAGATGATCTTTGAGTTTTCCCATCATGTTTGCCTCCCAGCAGGAGCCCTTTGGCTTAGCATTTTCAAGGTTTCATGGATCAGGCCTGAATTATTTTCCTCATGTAAAACTGCGTGCTAAAGTAATGACTTTAGATTAGGTGTGATTAAGAAAAAAATTCTCACCAGTAAATGATGACCTTTTATCCCTTGAGTTCTCTCCTTTGATCATTGAGTGTGCTATTTTTGTTGTTGTTGTTTTTTTTTTTTTTTGCTTTTGAAAGAAGCAAAAAAGAAGAGAATTTAAAAAATAGCTGCAGATCCTTTCTATTGTGCTTCACAATTCATGAAATAGGCTTTATCTCCACTCTAGACATGAGAAAGAATGAGGTCAAACAGATTAAGTGGTGTGTATGGGCAGCTAATTGAAGCTAGAGATAGAAATGAGCACAAATCCACACATCCACAAAATGATCTTATTTTCTTCTGCCATGTCCTGTCTTCTTAATTACAATCTATGCAAAAGATATAGGCATGTGATTATATATATATATATATATAATATGTACAATACATAATATATATTATGTTATTATGTTATAATATATATTCTGATGCACAGCACAAAATAAAAATGGATATATTTACTTGCAAAAAATAGCTATGTTTTCTGAATGTCAGGAGTAGCTTATTGCTTATGTGGAATTTCTGGCATTGAAATATGGGCAAATCTTTGAGAGTCCTCACTAAGAGCTCCTAATTCTTTTGACCTATGTAGAAACTCCTGTTTATAATACAAAACTAATTTAGAAGCATGGTGCAAGGTATAATTACAGGACATGAAATTAATGACTTGGTTTCATAGCCTTTTTCTGATTCAATGTCATAATAAGGGAATCACCAGCTATCCTTGCTCCTGGCTCAGCCACAGTGGTCAGTGGCATCATTATAACAAAAAATGCGGTGTTTGGATATGATGCTATGATAAATAGTCTAGTTGCTAGCACATGTGGGATTCTTACAAGTGCTCTAGACACCATTGTCTTCTTTATTTAGATTCATATTCATGTTTGAATTCAGTTTATTACTTTGGCCTAGGTGCTCATATAACCAATTTTTACAAAATAACTAAATTAAAGATGTTGAGTAATAACTGAACTGAATAACTTTTAAGTGCTTGATAGAATCTTGGGATTCTTCCTTAAAAGTTTGAACTTATCCATTGCTTTAAATCTTTGTATGTGGATGTAATATGATGTGATGTGACGTGTGTGCGTATGCTCCTGTGTGTGCATACAGTCATGCGTTCCACTGTATGTGTGTACAAGTCAGAGGACTGCATAGGGTGTGGGTCTTTCCACGTTATTGAAGCAGGGTATCTTGCCTGTTTATTGCTTCTCCTTCCAGGACAGCTGACCAGTCAATCTCAAATGATTCTCCAGTCTCCACCTCCAGTCTTTCCACAGGAGCTCTGGAATTACAGACACATGCTACTCTGTGGAGCTTTATATAGGTTTTGGGGATTCAAACTCAGATCCTCACACTGGCACACCAAGTGCTTTACCTACTGAGGCATCCCACTCTCCACTCCCAACTCCAGTCCTGGGCATTTTTATTCTTTGCTGGAATTCTTTCAAAAGTATTTGGCTTGAGCCTGGGGATCAAGCTTTAGCACCAGGGAACCTAGCTGGTTCAGACCAGCTTTGTGGGCTGACAAGTCACTTTCCTATTCTGACCTTGTGTCCTGTGTGTTGAGGGGAATAGATAGTAAGAATGATTTCTGAAGTGTCTTGAAACTGAGAAATTAAATGATTGAAATGCTACAAATGGAAGCTCATTAAGTCACAGCAGGATCCAGCAATTTCCCAAGATCATCTTGGCATAAATATCAGTACTTGCTGCACCACAAGACTTTCAAATTAAATTTTATTTTCATTTAACATTTTGCCTATGCTTGCTATCACATTCTAGAGGATCCAGCCATAGTAGAGATCAGATTATATTTACCCCAAGCTAGGATGCACAGCATAGAGTGTGAATATGTAGTAACAGAAGACAGAGGACGAGAAGTTCAAAATTATAACTGTCTGTTAAAAGTAGGCATTCTATTTGAAATATGCCACAGAAGGAACTGAATCCTCAAGGGTCTGAGGATATTATGAAGTCTAGAGTTGGACAAGTATAGGGGGGAATGGAATCCTCTCTGAAGTTTTTGTTTCCTATTGGTTCATTCTGCAGCAAGTCCCGCCCTCTGACCAATAAGGGAGGAGGGAGGCAGGGAGGAAGGCGGAGAGACATGGGTGATGCCCTGGAGGGAGAGGTTGTACCCACATGGGAAGAAAAATGCCCCAGCCCCCAGGCCCATGCAGAAGGCCAGAACCCAGGAGCCAGCATGCCAAATCCCTGCCGTCTTAAGGATCATGTGAGTGAACTAAGAGACCTGCCGCCCCCGGCGTGCGGCTGTTGCAAACTTTAAGGGCTGGCCACCGGCAGTAACAAACTTTTGCAGGTGGGCGGGCCTAGCGTACCCAGAGACTTAGTCTTAGCTTTTCCAAAGGTCAAACAAATACAGTGAGTCCCTAAACCCTCACCACAAATCATAGTTCACATAAATGTTCCAGCACTGGACTGGGCTCTAAAAGGATATTGTCTAGACCGAAATCCTCTCTTCCAGGATTCAGCCTAGGTTCAACACTTTTATCAGGATGGAAAAAGTTGGAGCAATACATCCTACTATCTTAACCATTTACTATATACTATGTCTCCTATCAATGAATTTTCTCAGATTTGTTCATTGAAGGAGACCTATTTTACATTTTTTGAAAGGTGTTTTTCAGCAGTTATAGAATTCTGTTCTCAAAGTATTTTCCTTTATTTTCTTCCTCTTTTGTCTTCTGGCTTACATAGCTCACAGTGAGAAGTCTGCAGCCATTCTTGTCTCTCTCCATAGTGTATGCTTCTTTCTTTCCATGTCTTCAATATTAACAATAAAATGATCTGCAGTTCTCAGAAGCATAACTCTGATGTATCTAGCATAAATGTGTATATGTTTGTGGGCTCTAGTTTTCTGAGATGCTTAAAGGGATAACTCCATCCCTGACTATGCCACTCCCTTCTCGGTATAAATGTATTGTTTTTGGTTTTCAGCAATTTCAGTATGATTTATCTACATATCTTTGATATTTATATATGAACTTATATATGCACAAAAAATATATACAATATGAATATATGGTATGTATATGCTATATATGCACACATATACATTCACACATACTACTTCTGGCTAATGTTAGGCCTTGGGTTTGGTTTTATCATCTTTTATCATGTAATACATATGAATGTTATGACATGACTCAACCTCCAAAGAGATTCTAAACTGCTGGGAATGTGTTTGATAGTTAATTTGGGGGGAGGGAATTTATACATGAGTTCTGTATTTGAATCATTTTCATTTATTTGTCTCTTCCCTCAGAGTCCTCTCATACCCTCCCATCTCCCACTATTTCTCAGTTTTGTGACCTGTTCTTTATTATTTTACACACACACACACACACACACACACACACTATCTATCTATCTATCTATCTATCTATCTATCATCAATCTAAAACCTAGTGAATCCATTTAGTGTCTCTTGTGTGTGTATGGGTTTAGGGCTGACCAACTAAGAATTAGATAACCTCTCAGGGGGCTCATCCTGCATAAAACTATTCTCTGATGTTCAGCAGCCATTGATTGCCTGTAACTCTTATTTTAGAGGTGAGACCTTGTGAAATTTCCTGCATCCATGTTTGTATATCAATTGGTCTTGTTTCCATGTGGTTCTTATGTAGGCAATCATATTGCTGAGATTTTTTGGGTGCAGCTTCCCTATCAGGTCTGGAAGACATTAACAGCAAGTGTCCTGGTTCTTTGGCTCTTAGAACCTTTCTGTCCCCTTTTCCATGATGTTACTTTAGCCTTAGGTGTAGGAGTTGCAGACTCTTCCCACAGTCTCTTATTCTATGCAATTTGACCAGCTGTGGATCTCTTCAGTATTCTTTATCTGTTTCAAAAGGACGATATTTTGAGGAAAGATGAGAACTACAATCGTCTATATGTGAATATAAAGGTAAATATTAAAAATGCAATTAGAAACTATAATACTTATTTAGGAAAATGGCAGTTGTAGGTTCTCCTCTAGGGTCTATGGCTGCTCTACCCACAACTATCTGTCTAAATTTACAGCAGCATGCACGAGTTCCCTCCTTTTGAGTGGGCCTTAATTCCAATTGTGGAGATTTGGAATTGGTTGTTGGTTAGACAGTTGTTGGTTACCCTCAAGATAAAAGTGCCATTATTGCACTATTGGGGAGACTTGCCATGTGGAGCATTATCGTGGTTTGTAGGTTTTACAGATTGGTATAAATACTGGTTGCTTTTCTTTCTTGTCAGTTTGCATGGCACCTTCTGATCCTATGAAAGTTATTCTTCAGATAGGAGGCTTTGATGTCAATTCCAACTGGATTCCTCGAATTCCTGTGTCTGAAATGTGTGTTGCCTTACTTTCAAGGTCTAGTAGGCCACCAAGGACAATTTCAAGAGCCCACATTGTTTTTGAAGTCTCTTGGACAGCTCTGACCAACTGCTTAAAGAAAGGTTTCCCAAGCTTGGCACTGGGGTTTTTGTTAGCTTGTGGAAATTGGAATAATTTGATTTCTTTTACTGTTAATATTCTTTACATTTCTTTCTCTTGTTTTATTGCCACAGTTAGGGCTTCACACTCTCTGTTGTAAAGAAGTGGAGATAATAGAAAGCCATGTCTTGATTCCTGATTTTGATTGGAGTATTTGGAGGATTTCTCCATTTAGCATCATTGGCTATGGGTTTGTTATAGATAGTCTTTACTGTGTGTTGATGTCTTTTCCTTCTAGTCCTAGGTTCTCTAAGGCTTTTATCATAAAGGCATGTGGAACTTTATCAAAGGCCTTTTATGAGTCATATGACTTTTGTCTTTAAGTCTATTTATATATTTATTAAATTTATTGACTTACAGATTTTAAACCCTCCCTGAATCTTTGGGATAAAGACAACCTAATTGTGGTAAATTATCTCTTTATATATCCCTGCATCTGGTTTGTAAGAATTTTATCAATAATATATTTATATTCATCTGTACTATTGCCCTATTTTTTTCTGAGTTTGTTTTTGCTATTTACTAATCTTCATGTTTTAATGTTAAGTTCTTTTTATTTCCTGTGTTCTTTCAGGATGGTCTTTAGTTCCGTCTTCTTCTGATTCAGAATCTAGATTTCAAGGCTTGCAGAGTATAGCCACATCCCTCTTAATTTAAGATTCTAGAACATGTAACATTAGCAGTGTTAAAGTACTTGTCAGGTACTTCTGTATCACTTGGGGGCCTATTACAATTGGCTGAATTATTGCTTATTGGACATTGTGACATTTAGCTTTGCCAACTTGACACAAGTTAGAATCACCTGGGAGTAGAGTTCCAAGGATAAATTGTTTATATTGACATGGACATGTATGGCCTATGGACATGTTTGTGTGTAACTGTCTTAATTAAATTAATTGATGTGGAAAGACCCAGCCCACTGTGACTAGTACCATTTCCTAGGCAGGAGGTTCTGAACTGTGCAAGATTAGAGAAACTGAGTTGAACATAACAATGAGCAAACACTTGAGGGGATGTGCATTTATTTATCCCTGCTCTTGATTATGGATTCATCATGGCTTGATCCTTCAAGCTTCTGTCATTGTGGCTTCCCCTGGTGTGGACTGTAACCTTGAACTGTAAGAATAAACTCATTCTCCTCAAAGTTGCTTTGGGTCAGACTATTTTTCATAGCATCAGTAATGAAATTAGAATAATTTCTAGTTTCATTGCCTGTGTCCAAGTTAGATTGTCTAGTACTGTGATGAAACAATCTGACCAAAACCAACTTGGGGAGAAAATAGTTTATTTGTCTTATAGGTCCCATCTGGTTCATTATTGAGGAAAGACAGGGTAGGAACTTGGAGGCAGGAACTGAAGCACAGACCATACAGGAATACTATTTATTGGTTTCCTCTCCTGGCCCACTCTCAGTCTGCTTTCTTATACAATCCAGGTTCACCTGTCCAGGAGTGGCAGCACTCACAGTGGATTGGGCCCTCCCATATCAATTAGCAATTAAGACAATTTCTCACAGACCAGTCCAATGAAGTAATACCTCAGTTGAGATTCCCCCTTCTCAGGTGTGTCAAATTGAAAACTGAAGCTATCTACCACAGAGTGTTTTGTTATTTTCTATTGAACAACGGATATTGTGCATATAATGGTGTTGATACTTGGGGTATTCTTGATTTCCAATATTAATTATGTGAACTACTATTCCTTTTGATAAACAAATGATTGAAGTTAAATTCTTTCTGAAGAAAGAATTTGGTACTTGCATAATCCTTTTTTATCTAATTTTAAGGCATGAAGGATGCACCCCGCCATGGTCTATAAGATCACTCATCATCTGGATTATAGCTAGTGCTTTCCTTCATGTCCTTCATTTGCTCCTTTTACTTCAGTTTCAGGCACAATTGTCTTCTGTATGTTCTTCAGACTTGCTAAATTTGTCTTGGTCTTTTTTTTTTTTTCCTAGTGTAGATTTTACTTTTGCTCCATTTGCCCATCGCATGGATAATCTCCCTTCAAGGTTTGTTTGGCTGTATCCTTTCCTCAGCTGCCTTTTGTAGAGGAGATTACTCTTTATTTCCAATTGGTCACAATATTCTTACTCCATTTTGCTTTGGGTCAAAATAAATTTTATCATGAATTATGATACATTTACTTACCTATGTAACTGGAATGTACTATAAAATCCTGCCTTTTTTTTACTTTTATGAGAATTCTGAGAGAATGCCTAGCATACTAAAAAAATCTGTTCACTGAGTTAATAATTGCTATGATCTTAGATAATTATAGTAATACCTGCCCTCACAATATTATGCTTATTTTTTCTGTTTTATGAAATATTACCTGTATCTATTTGCTGTTTCCCAGCCACCTGAGAAAGGATGACTGCTGTTCTGGTTTGAATAAGAAGAGGTTCCTATGCTGTAGCACTTTTAGTGACAAATAGTGGCAATCTCACTAAAATGAGGGCAATTGAGCTCCTAGATATGAGTGTAAGGACCCAACCCATGTTTAATCAGTGATATGCCACTGTCTGTGATGGTTAAAATATTTACTGTTGGCCTGATTTAGAGGTCATTTCTTCAGGGTTAATCTATGGAAGAATCATCACCCTGAATATGATTGACATTATCTATTGGTTGTGGGGCCAGAGTGAAAAAGAGCCAGATAACAATGTTAATGACTACTTCCTATCGACTGGAATGTGAGTAAGTGCCATTTGCCACACACTTTTGCCATCATGGTGTCTGTTAAGCACATGGGGCCAAATGAACATGAATTGAAACTTCTGAAACTCTCAGCCAGAAGAAACAAACCTCCCTTCTTCTGAGTTGTTCTATTAGGTATTTTCCCACAGAAACACAAATAATAATTTATATACCAATTTATAATGTGATTATATGGTGAATGACATAAAAAATCATGGAATTAATTCCAGCTATGGCAGGCAGATTCAAGCTCCAGCGGCTACAGGGGCATTTACAGTGGTGTTTTGTGACAACTTGCCCATTTCATATCTTCATGATGAAGGAAGCCATCCAACTTCCCAATATTCTTCTAAGAACCTTCATGTTTATTAAATTAGCAACAGGACATACCTTCTGTCTATAGGCATGATTAATTTCATGTACATTTATGTCCTCGGGACAATTTTGAAGAAGATAAATTGTTTAATAGTACAAAATCATTGATTACTGTTTTTATTAGGGCAGTGGAGCACACAGCTGCACCTCTAGATGTCCAATGAGATATGCTTATGAACACAGAAGGTTTTGTTTAAGTGAATGTTCTATATAATTTAAGGAGTTTGATGAAAGCACGCTTCAGGCTGTGTTGGAAAACCACTTCATATTCAAGCTGTTACACCTGTTGTGTTCTATTCAGATACGTTCCCATGGTATCATAGGTGGAGAGGAATTTATTTTTTCTTAGAACATGAAGAAAGTAATAACTGACTGGGCATAAACAAGCTTAAAGAAAATAAAATATATTTTCAGTAGTAAAGAAGCCAAAACCCAGACAGAGTTGGCTAATGAGGCATTTGTGGTATAAGAATAACATGCAGATCACAGAATTTTCTGTAGGCTGAAGGAAGTTTTTGCTCTTCAAAACTTTCTGCCTTTAGGTGGGATTTAAAAGAGTATGCTTATCAGTAAGTTTTTGATATACAATGACAAGCCACATGAGTTCACATTAGATACAGTAAAGAGTGTGTCCACAATGTATATGTAATATTCCTGGATTGAACAGGTGACCTTGGGCTATGGCTCTTGGTTGATCTCTTTTGGGATAACGAGGGTCATCCAGTACCTCATTTTCTCACAGAAAGTCTAGGGATACTCTCATGGTGAGGGCAGAAATGTAGGCGAGAAAGAAGAAAAAAGAAAAACAAAAAACAGGCATGTCTTCTTGAAGCCCAAGATTGGAAGTGGCATATAGTCAATTCCATCTCATTTTCTAAGTTTAAGCTCTCTAAGCCATGCTCCCAATCAAGAGGCAATCCATGCATTCTGTGCATGAAGAGATTACACTGAAAAATTGCTAGCAAAGGGTGGATAATTCATGCAATTATTAAAATCAACATTGTTTTTTTTTATATCACATTGGCTGTATAAAATTGAATAATTGTAGAAAAAATGTAATTAGGAATATGGACATTACTGTATGTTCCTACATTTTTCATATTCATAGCAATTTTTGTGTCTTACATAGGTTCTCTTGAATGTGTGGTTCAGAAGTCCTTCTGTGTAGAGGAAAGTCCAGACCGTTCAGATTATCAGATCATCAACTACTCCTATATTTTGAGTACAGGTAGATCTCCAAAACTTAAGCTAAATTTTAATCACTCTTGAGTGGTATTATATTAAAAACAAAGGTGCATGGGGTGGAGGTGGGCTGAAAAGATGGCTCAGTGGTTAGGGGCACACACTGGGCTTCTAGGGAACCTTAGTTCAATTTCCAGCACTCACGCTGAGAGACTCACAATTAACCGCTTGAACCTCAGCTCCACAAGATCTTATGGACTTTTCCAGTGTCTGTAGGTACCTTCATACGTATGACATACACTTACACAGACACATATACATGAATAAAAATAAATAAATATTTTAATTTTTGCAGAATTTCATACATAAGTACTGCATTTACATCATTTCTGCCCCTTTCTCCCTGACCTCCAACTCCTCCCATACATACCCCTATCAGGTTTTTTTGCCAATGTCACCCATAACTCTAGCTGGCCTGGAGCTCACTGTGTCGACCAGCCTGGCTCTGATCTCCTGGAGGTATGCCTGCCTCTGCCTCCCAAAAGCTGGGATTGAAGGCACAGGCCACCATGCCTGGATTCCCTCTCAATTTTGTGACTTTATTCATTTGTTATCGGCACATGTGTATATAATACGTATATGTGTGTGTACATGATTACAGACATGCACAGCCTGATGAGTTCATTTAGAGGTGCTTATATGACATGTGTTTCGAATTGAGCATTCGAGATTGAATAACTTATCAGGGAGCCCCCCTCATCCCCCTGCAGAAAACTGATTCTCCCTCTCTCAGCAGCTATTGACTGTCTATAACTCTTCATTTCGAGGTGGGGGATGGTAAAATTTCCCACTTCACATTGGCGTGCCAACTGATTTTGTAATCATGGAGATCTTTGCTATGAACCATATTGTTGAGATTTTATGGGTGGAGCTTCACCCTGTGATGTCTGGAGGACAGTAGCTGAGTTGTCAACTTGACACACCTGGGTTGAAGGAGCCTCAATTAGGGAATTGCCTCCATTAGATTGGCCTGTGGTCATGTCTGAGGGGTATTTTCTTGGTTGTTGAATGATGTTGGAGTGCCCACCCACTGTGGTGGGTGTAACCCAATGGCAGGTTTTTGTCCATTGTATAAGAAAGCAGGCTGAGCATGGGCCAGGGGAGCAAGCCAGTAAGTAGCATTCCTCCATGACCTGTAGTTCAGTTCCTGCATCCATGTTTCTGCCCTGAGTTCCTACTTTGGGATCCCTAAGTGATGAACTGTGACCTGGGAACTGTAAACTAAATAAACCCTTTCCTCCCCAAGTTGGTATTGGTCAGAGTGTTTTGTCACAGCAATTGAAGACAAACTGGAACACATCTCTTTTCTTTATAAAGTTAGTTGCCTGGGTACTCATTATATTAATGAAAAGCTGATCGGTATAACTTCCCTCTGTCATTTTTATTTATTTCTTCATTATTCCTTCTACCCACCTATCAAACAAAATTTCTGATTCAAGATTCCTTATATAGCATATTGTTAGCCCCTAGGAAGAAAAGGGTATATGCAAAAAGAAAACTCGTTACTGAGTCTCACAGGTCTTAGATTCCAGTGATAAATACAGGCATGAGTAAGTTATATGTCTAATTGAATGATAACTAGAATTCCATCTGGGTCTTCTCTTTTCCCTCTACGTTTCTGTTACTCACTGTCACTCTAATATGAGTTCAGTTTCTCCTCAGGATGCTCCCATGCACTGCTTCTTTTTGGAGTATGTTTCTATGTGGGTCATTTCTGAGTTCCTCAAGCCTTCCTGCAAAAGTCACTCTTGCATTTTTCTAAAATGGAACCGTTCCAATCTTTGACATCTCCTAATGCTAAACGTAAAGGGTTTCTTTGCAGTGACTATGTTTGCATCTGTATGGCATGCAGAAACTATTGTGGATCAAAAGACACTATCAACAATGATAGTTCTGAAAATCCAAGATTAGAACATACTGTCACATCAAGACATTGATGGGCAGTCCATGTGGAGAATTGTTAAAGTCAATACCATTACCAAAGAACCTAATTCAAAACTGAGCAAAAGACTTGAACAGATAGTTCTTCATAGAAGATATATGAATGGCTAATAAACATGAAAAATGGTCAACATGATTAAACATGAAAGAAATGCAAATCAGAACCACAATGAAACACTACCTCATATGAAGCAGAAACAAAATGAAAACCAATCAACAGAAAAGAGAAAGCTCAGGAATGTGGAGAAATTGAGACCCTTTTTTGCAGGAAGCTGAGATATAAAATGAAACATGCAGCTGCTTTGAAAACAATGTGGTTGTTTTGTAAGAGTTAGGAACATAATTGCCATATGAGTCAGCAATTACGCTTCTGAGGATGTACCCAGAAGAATGGAAAATCAGTGTGTTTGAACAGCTATTCGGACATCCGTGTCCATTCATGTGTATTCACAATATCCAAAAGGTAGGTGCAATCCAAATG
The DNA here is from genome assembly GCA_035773235.1 of Eospalax fontanierii. Classification (NCBI taxonomy): domain Eukaryota; kingdom Metazoa; phylum Chordata; class Mammalia; order Rodentia; family Spalacidae; genus Eospalax; species Eospalax fontanierii. Next base: position 22,594,163 of record CM069526.1, read on the forward strand.
TCTCAAGATAGTTAAATCTATAAATAAATCATGATATATAGAACATCACATATAGTATAGAAAACTGGATATATAATCTATAAAACAGCATATAATTGAATATTATTTAGACATAAAAAACTGATACTGATAGCATTAGTTAGGTCAGATTACAACCACAACAAGACATATATCCCACGTGATACTTGGGTTAGTCAAATCTGTACTTTTGAAAGAAGAATAGTAGTTTCTAGAGATTAGAGGCAGAGGGGAATGGTGACTTATTGTCTAATGCATATAGTTTCAGGTTTTTAGGCTCAGAGATTAAGAACACTGATTGCTCTTGCAGGAGACCCAGCTTCAAATCTCAGCACCCATATGGCAGCTAACAACCATCCATAACTCTAGTCCCAGAGAATCCGATGTCCTCTTCTGTCCCTCGAGGGCATTGTATTTCACTGGTGTACTTACATGCATGCAGGCAATACATGCATACACATAAAATAAAGCTAAAAATATTTTTTAAAGGTTGTAAACCAAAGTCTCTGATTTTCCAAAATGAAATTGGTTATGGAGATGGTATTGATGAAGGTTATACAATGAACTGTATACTTAATATCATGGAGCTACACAGTAGAAAATGGTAATATGCATTTTACCAAATGAAAAATAAATGTCAAAAATAGTCCAATGACCAGTTGTGGAACTCTGTAATAGACTCCACCTGCTGCAAAAAAGTTTCTTTATGAGTGGTGACTGGTATACTTTTCTGTAAATATAAAGATCTATATCTAGCATACAGTAAGAAATTACATTTGTCTAGGGGTAGGACAGATGTAGTGTTCTCTCTAGGATCTATGACCTCCTCAGCCACTTTGACTATGTTTTTGCTTCAGCTATTTGACTATATTTACAGTGCCTCATATGAGTTGGAGATTTTTACAGAGTTCCACAATTGGTGATGCACAGTTAATAAGATTCTGAGAGAGGCCCAGCCATAACTAACACATCTACAATGGATGGTTTACACCTAAGGCTCCTGGAACAAGGTAGAAGGGGTAAAACAAATACTAGTGCATTTCTCAATTCTCATCAGAGAATCTTCCTTGTGTAGCAGAGAGTGACAAAGACAAAAGACCACGTCTAGCTAAAATGTGCAGAATAAGACTTTAGAGTTTGTCTCCCCAGACAGATCTCCTAGATTAAATCTCACCCATCCAGGGCCGGGGAACTGTTGTGGAAAATGGGACAGACAGGTTGTAGGAGCCAGGGGTGGTGCATGACCACAGGGAAACAGGGTTCTAGGCTCCTGGGACCTTGCTCATATGAACTTACAGCAATGGTGTGAGCATGCACAAGACTCATGTCAACCCAACCAGACAAAAACCAGCAAAGAATAGGAGAAATGGCCAGAAAGCCCAACCTTAGCCAAGAAACTACTGGCAGCTAATCACTGCTCGGAGATGAAGAGTTCACCTTCTTTGAGGAAGTGATTCTAGACAGACAAACCATGTTCCAGTGGGTGAACTCACACTGAGGGAGATCTGGGAACACAAACTTGACTTGATAGGCTTTAATATATATGACAAAATGCTGAAGTCCTGTGGTAGGGTATAGGGAGGCACAGATAGGAAATGGGGCTAAATATGATTAGTATGTATTATATAAAACCCACAAAATTCAAGAAGAATATACTGTGTAAATCATATTCTTGGAAACATCTCCCTTGAGGCAGAGAGAAACTCTGTAATTTACTCTACACCCCATCCCTTTTCTCTCTGGTTCTTACAAAACTTTCCATCATCCTCTTCTGCACTAGTCCCTGAGCCTCAAGAGCAAGGGGTTTGGGAGGGAATAACAGGTGTTGGATAATGTTCTTTCCATTCTTTCCACTGTGGCATGGATTATCATTTAGTTTCAGTGATACTCCTACTATAAAAACATAACAACAACCAAAGTAACATCCACACAAATGCTGAATGACTTAACCTACGGGAATAAACACAAATGCTTAGGCAGTACCTAAGTAGGTACACCATATTCATCTTACAATTACAGTAGTTTGTTTACAGAAGCCTATAACTACCCCCATCATCACTGGGGATCAACTCCTCTCCTAGTAGCAGCTGTGTGTTCCCTTCCTGAGGAGCAGGCCTTAAATCCAATTATGATTCTGCTGGCAGTGCACATAATAGAAAAACCTCTATTACACCAGCAGGAACATCTTGTTTGGCATCTGACAATGATGCACCCAAGATCTGTCATTAAGCAGAGCTTTTCGGGACCATTCTCCCCTAGTGGTCTGCATAGAGCCCTCCAGAACTATGGAGGTCAGCCATCCATTTGTAGGGAGTTTCCATCTCAGTTGATCTCTCTTTTCCATGCTCACATCATACTACATGTTAAGTAATAGGGACTTACTGTCCGCTTCCAGTGTGCAACCAGCATTATAATGTGGGGCTTGCCTTTTTTGTAGAAGGGGATTTTCGAGGCTCCCCTGGCCAACAGCTCACGGGGGGAGCAACCCACATCTGGTATGGGAATTGCTAGTTAACAATTATATAAAGTAACATTTTACTCTTTGGCACCTTATAGGCCTAGGCCCATAGCGCGCCCCAGAATTTCACAGCTATATTTCACCCTTCTACCATGTATGAGTTACATTCCATCCTTGTTTCATCAGTTGTACTTGACGTCTCTCAACTGGGTTTCATAGCTGTAAAACACTCAGAAGTCAACATTATATACATACACAAGGTCTAACATAGCATGAAAAATTCCTTTCCATTTGTATCAGCTGTTTCCAACACATCCATGTTGGGTACAATGACATGTAACTTAGTCCTTTACCATCTTTAGTTATCATCTGGAATCCATTTAGTGTCCTGGAGTTCTTACATGGAGCCTCCATGCATCCCTTTATCCTTGCTAACCTTGTTGGGGCTGGCCCAAACTGCTTGGTCCTACATAGGGCCAATGAGGAATAAGGCTCCTCTTGCTCCTGTTGCACCTGTTGTTTTCCAGGGCCTGGTAGACTCTGGGTCTGACTCCAGGCTCTAGCCATACCTGTGGTCTCTCCATTGACCACACCTGACTATTGGGAGAGGTCCTGGCCAGATAAACTGTTTGCACCCCTCAAATAGCCATTCACAGGGAGAAGTGTACCCTATTCAATGTGAGGGGCCTGTTATCCAACTCTGGGACAATTTTTATACTCTGTGTATCTTTTGTGAACTGTTTCTCAGGGTTTAACGCCTCCCAGAGGCTCATTAGCACAGAATTTGGCTTTTTATCAGTCTTTTCTTTAGGAACTTGGCCTAGACACAAGTCTTACCACATTTGTCTACAAGTAACCCAAGCAGACCTCCTCTTTTATTTTGTCTCTTTTAAACATCCTTTATCTAATTTATTATTAAGGTCAGAGGCTAGTACTGAGGAAGCAAGCCTCATATATTTCTCTTGATCTAATTAGTCTTTCATACTTTGCGTTTCTCTCCGGGCGCTAACTTCAGCCTGAGATTGCAACCCCGGTATTTGCCCCACCGATCTTATCTGCTTAGATGAATTCACCTCAGTTACATATTTCACTATAAACCTCACTATCCCTGCAATGGCTGCCACACACACCAATCCTATGTGTGGATAATCTACCATATCAAAATGTCCTCTGCCCACACTCAGTACTTTTCCCTGAATAGACCACTGGTATCAAACTTCTGCCTCATAAGGTTCAGAGAACATTGTGAATGATGGGGTGGAAAGACTGTAAGAGCCAGAGGTAATGGATGATCACAAGGAGATAAGAGATGTCCAGACAGCTGGTCAGTTATATGAACTCACAGCGATGGTGACAGCATACACAAATTCCGTGCAAGCTCAAACCATAAAAATAACATCACAGACACAAGGAAGGAAGGAAGAAGCTCTAAACCCTTCTAAGTAAAATATGGCAACAGATGGCTACTAGAAGGGGTGCAGGATGATTTCTTTCATGCATCGAACTCTTCATAGTTTACCTGGGCTCCAGTGGTTCAACCCACACTGACAGATATTTTGAGACACGAATTAAATATATATATGTGGGGGAGGGTATTTAAATTGGGCAGGGGACGATAAAGGGAGGTGTGGATAGAGGAGGGGATTTAATGCCATCAAATTACATTGTATGAAAAGTGCAAAAATTTAATAAAAAAGAAGCCCTGGGAATATCAAAGAAGCAATAACTGACGTTAGCTTAAAAGTGCTTATGCTTCACAGGAGTACTTCAAAATACTAAAAAGTGTTTTTAAAATATCGGCATACTAAGTATATACAGAAATTTAAAAAATTCATTTTGCTTCTTTATGTTAAGGATGGGGAGTTTTTTAATAGATATATAATGCTACTTAACTGGTCAGGAAATCCATATGAATTCTACTTTTGGATATAACAATGATGTGAGATTGGTGTAATTATTACCTGAACACACATGAAACCAAGGGACAGTATAATTAGTACACCTGAATACTTAATGTATTAAAAAATGAGGTACCTCCAGTTTCCACACAGGAGGTGAGGATCTCTATCTCAATTTCATGCACTATTGCCAACCTTCAGTCCTGTCCACTTGGGCAGGATGGAGATAGAGTGGTCATTATTCAGACTGAATCTAAAGGGAAAAATCAAGGCTGTAGGCAAAGGATGCTCTCAACAAGCATCTGATTCAGAGTCAAGCAAACTTAGCATCCTACTGTGATTTTGTTACTGTCTCAATTTTGGACACAATTATTTAATTTGTATGTCCCTCACTTGTATAACCACAAAAAGGGGTATATCCAACTGTGGTTTGGTTTTCAGTTTTAAGTTGTAAGGCCTTGGCTTACACTTCATGATAGTATCTGCTGTGAGGATAGAAAGATTATGCTTTGGGAGGCTTTGAGGAAGTTTTGGGGCTGTATTGACTAGTACTGTCAACCTAATTGAATTGAATGATGCCTAGATGATTGGCAAATCTGACTTCTGGATGTGTTTGTGAGGGTTGTCCCGGGCCATTAACTTTGGGGATGATGACTCAGCCTGAATATGGAAGGCGGTACCCTATGGACTGGGACCTGAATGTAACAGAAAGGGGGTAGAGAGGAATTCACTAGCATATGTATTCTGACTTTCTGTGTCTTCTTGACTGTCATGAGATGAAAAACCTCCACATACCCTCCTGGCACCATGATGTTCTGTTTCACCATGGCCTAGAAGCATGGGATCCAGCAATCATGGACTGAAAGCTTGAAATCTATGCCTCAAAGCAAATGCTTACTCTCTTTAAATTGTATCTCAGGTATTTATCACAATGACAGATGCCTGAAGAATACCCTAGGCTTGGCTCATTGCTGGTAGCAGTACCCAAAGAGATACTGGAATTTTTAAAGAAAACAAGCCTCCAGGTAAAACATCAGATATGTGGATATATGAGCTCCACACAAGCAACAGGAGGCACTGAACAATGGAGACATGTCTTCTCAACCCTCCCAAATTTCACCCATGAGCAGCTAGCTGCTATGCATGTAGATGCCCGCTCTTAGACTGTAGAGACTCTGACATTCTGTGTAAACACTGAGCATGCCTGGATGCTCAGGCATCACATTGAAATACCTTTGGGCACCCTCAGAGTCCTTCTTGTATTTCAGATGCTTTACATTTGCAGAAACAAACTTAGAATCTCAGAGAATTTTCCCATCTGCTAAGCTATATCTAGACTAAAGATCTTAGAATCTGATCCCTAACAAGCTAAACACATCCTCCCAAATCAACCAGAATGTGAGTTCTGAGAGTAGCTAGGAATGTGAATGGCATCCTTGATTTTATAACATTCATTAGAAGGTTCTAGAAGTCACTGGGGCATCCAAATTAGCTTTTAATGATTAACTCCAGTAACAAAACCTAAAAGAGTAGGCAGAATGGGAAATGAAATGAAACCAAGGGAGTCCTGACCTCATCTCCACATCCTTAATCATTTATTGGTATGTGAAGAAGAAAGATCTATTAGAGAGCCAAATGTAAGGTGAGTAGTTATTGGGTCCACCATGCCTGGAGTACATGCACACAGAACAGATTTGATTTTCATCCACATATATGAGCTATATGACCATAGGCAAGACTTTAACTGTTGGGCACAATGCAGGATGGACCTAGCCAGGCCACCTGCTATGAGGAATAGAGGAATGGCTCCTATAGGTGTGGCATTGTGCTCTGGCTAGTCATGAGACCAACACCTGGAAAGAACCTGCCTACCTGGGGAGAAACTTACTATTGGCTATATTTGGGACCTTGCCCCATAAGGTCATTGGTTATCCAGGCCTATAAGAGCTTGTGCACCTATTCAATAAACAAGTTTGCAGTTCCACGTACTTGGCCTGCTTCCCATCCAACTCCCAGAGTTTGTGTCTTAACTCTGCATCTACTCGCCCCTCCCCACACTGCAGAATTCCCCTGGGTCCCCTTGGGCTGGCCCCGAGTGCTGAAACCCCCGATATTTAACTTTCCTTGACTCTGTTTCTTTGGATAAAAATATATAAGAATTATAATTGGTAGCACTTTTTAAGCTTTATAATTCTATAGCATTTAATAATCTTCTTGATGCATTTCAGTTACTTGTATTACTCCAGACTTTTATGTTCTAAACTTTCATCATTTCTTATGCAGGTTGACTAACTGACTTGATTATCATACTCCCCATTCATTCTCCAACCACTGTACATCAAGAAGAAACTGAATTCTCCATCTTGAAATAATTTCCATATTATAGGACAGAGCAGCATATTTTAGCATAAGTATAAATGTTAACTAATTCCTCAGGCTGATTAAGGTTCAGATTTTAGGAAAATGCATGAGGCCAGGAATTCTGACCTGTATTTGTAAGGTGCAGATCATGGCTTTCAACAGTGGAGGGACTTTGCATGTGTCATCCCAAGGGTAGATTCCTCATCCCTGGGACTACACGGCTGCTTGACAATGCCCTTTCTCTCTAAAGATGCTCTTTTCAGGGAGATTAAGGCAAAACTAATTTTTTTTCCTTCCTTTTCCAAGAGTAACTATATTTTCAGGTTATCATTATTTTATATTCTTGGATATCATTATTTTAAACTTGCCCTTTGGTTCGTGAGGGATTAAAATTTCAAAACGGTGAGGTCATTTTAACATTTTTTTCAGTTGATAAATAAACATACCAAAAAAGTTCAAGTGTTCAAAACCACGGACTCATCCTTCCTTCTCTTTGCTGGATGCCAATGTGTCCCACAGGCAGAGTCCTGGTCTTTAAAGGTGTAGGGAAGTAGGTTTCAGTCATAGCACTTACATGTCACATGGCCTTGAGCAAATCATGTAACCTTTAAGTATATCGACTGTTATGTATATTATCACAAATATATCATGACTAAGCAGGTTTACTGGGGGAAGAAGACACGGAACAAGGAATTTAAAAATTTTTTCATGTCCCATTAGCCAAGATAATTGTATTTTCTCAAAGCTGAAAGCTGGTTCTGCTGCTTACCTAGGATTAAGAAACCACTTTAGATATGTGATGTTAATTCTTTCACTGCTACTTATATGTGAGATGAATGGGACAACATCATATTTCATTCTCTCTGTGTAGTATATCCTGTCATATGTCGTATTATGCAAAGTTATCTAGTACCTCAATATGCTTTCAAGAGCATGGGTCAATCTATGGCTGGAAAGCTATAGCAAGAATCATTGCTTTCAAATCTAACACTAAGGAAAAGGAGGAAGTCACAGCCATTATTCCTGATCATGCTCCTACCAGACACAGGGGAGAAATTCCCAGTTTCCTAGCCCAGGTAGCAAATATATCAAAATATTTATAGATCATTCAACTTCATCTCAGGCCTACTCCAATGCTGGTGGGTACTGGGTTCACAGGGCCTTTTAGTTTACATGACTGAACCATACAAAGGGTCTTTGTGAACTGAGGCCATACACAGTGGTCTCTACCTATGGGTCAAAAAGATAGAGAGGTAGAATTCCAACTAGGGAAGCATACTAACAGAAGCAAAAGCAAAATTTAAACATATGTCTGTTTCTTAAGCTGACAAGATAATTTGTTATCTTGGGGAAACTTAACCCACCAGGAAGACTGGTTTCTCATGCTACCTGTTCTGGATTTTCTCTGTTATTTTTAGTTTGCTTTCATAATATTCTTGATGCATGATTTATGTTGATAACATCATGCTAAGGGGTCATTCGATTTTTCTTTGAATGCTTTCAGTGATTCAACATGTACTCTTTTATTAAATTATTTTTATTAGTTTCTATTTTGTAGTTTTCTCAGAGTTCATTTGGGCTACTGAGAATAAAGTTGAATCTCATTTCTGCTAGCAAACAGATTTTATATTTAAAGATGACTATATGGCTCCTTTGAGTCATTTCTTTAGGTAGTCAGAATGACTGACTAAACTGCTTAATAGTCAGACCTTTGAGGAATACATCTGTGTTCCGGTTGACTCAGGGCATCTCAGGAGTCTGTACTTTCAACATGATCTTCGGATGAGTCTCTGAGAAGGATCCTTGCTTTTCTGTGCTCCCTAATGGGTAACCATTTTGTGCTGTAGTGGCATCTGTGATGGTTGGATGGTGCTAGAGGAGCATCATAAGTGTGTAGTCAGTGGAAACCAAGATGCTGTTAAACATTAATATAATATAATGTGCATGATATTAACCCCGAAGGGTTAGAGGCTGAGATTGAAAAGACTCTGGTTCCATTCTCTCTGAAGTTGCTTTGAGTCCCTTTTTTTGACATGGCTGACCTCTCCACCATGGAAATGTCTATTCAGTGTAATGTGCAGACAAGTAGAAAAGTACCTGAGAGTCCTAGGGAGGTAAAGAGCAATGTGGGACATTATGGAATGCTTCAATAGCAGCAACGTTTCAAGTATCCCTGGGATGATACTAGGAGCCAAGGTTCCCCTGTGTATCATTAGATATCACATGATGTCACAGCAGCAAATGTGCCCATGACATCAGGAAGCTCAAGGAAACTTGCAGAGATTTTCACGTTTTCCTCCTCTCCGTCCATAGCTTTCCCTTTCTCCGACCCTGCCAAGTTCTTATTCTAGGCTTTTTTCTTCTTAGTCCTCCTCCTTCTCCTCCTGCTCTTCCTCCTCTTCTTTCCTCACTCGGAGAAGTGAAACTGTAATTCACCTGAATATTGTGAGAATATAGCTCCATTCCTTTAAGACAATGGTCACCTCTTAAAAGGCCAGATTCTATAACCTAAAGAGATGAGGCTAAGTCTCCCTTCCATTCTCTCTGGGACAGTGTTAGGAAGCAGCCTGTGCTATAACTTGACTGCTCTTAATTGATGATAACTGATATTTCCATGTTCTTTGTTATATGTTGAACTGAATCTTGTGACATAATACATACACAAGTCTGATTATTCCTTTGTTTTGAAGACTGCTTGGTGTGTGTTGGGGGAGTAATTCACTCTGAAGGAACTTCTCTGTCTGCCCTCAGCCAATCCTTCACAGTCTTTGTCTCTATGTCCTTTCTCTCTCTCTCCTCTCTCTCTCTCTCTCCTCCCTCCCTCCTTATCTCTTATTCTTACTCCTGATGAAGTTCCTCTCCTCTCCAGATTTTAAAGGGATATCTCTTCTTCCCTTTAAAGCCCTTGCCATGTCATACTGTCATCTCTCTCTCTCCCTCTCTGTCACAAACACACATACACACACATACACACACACACACACACGGAGAATATGTCGAGATACAGTACCTTTACCATTTTATGTCTTATGTGCTTCCTCTTACCTCAAACTTCCTTTCTCAATAAACTGAACATTTTCTCAAGGGAACTATGCACCAGCTTTCTTTTTCTTGACTGGTTATGACGGCTTTATCTGGTCTGTTTATTATTATTAAATTTAACAAGGATAAGGACCTGCACAGGATTAAGCCAGTCAACAATCCAGCATGGAGAAGAATATGGGCAGTACAAACAGGAGTTGATAGGTTATTAAAGTACACAAATAAAAGGACATGAAGTTAGGGTGAATAGGAGGTGATGGTGGATCTTTGCAGGGTTAAGGGGAGCAGCTGGTGGGTGAAGATGATCAAACTACATTGTATGGAATTCTCAAAGAGTTGAGAAAGTAGTTTTCAAAGAACACTATATTATTCCACCTTTAATAATTAATTTGTGTTGCGGTTATTTGTATTCATGTATGTTTATATGTATGTGTGTGTCGATGCCCATGGAGGCCAGAAGAGGGTATCAGAGTCCTCTAGATAAGGAATTACAGGTGGTTATGAGCTATTTATAGTGGGTATAAAGAACTGAGCTCAGGTCCTCTGGAAGAGCAGCAAACAAGCTTAACTGCTGAGTCATCTCTCCAACCTCCAAGTATGAGGATCTTTTGATCAAAATAAATTGGGAACTCCTGAGGTGAAGAGATCTGGAATTTAGAGACCATTTTTTTCTCTCTTTGCAAAAACTCTGCAACACTCTGTAGATTATTGACTCTTCCACCAAATTAAAAACATTGTAAATTTTAAAACAAACATTCAGCAATTATTTTCATTGTTTCCATCAACAGCCAAGTTTTCTGCAAGAGAACCCCACTCTGAGATTTTGTTTGTTAGTTTCTTGCGTCAAGGTGTCCATGCAATACCAGCTGGCCTAGAACTCACTATATAGACCAGGCTGGCCTTGATCTCACTGAGCCACTCTGAGATTTTGTTGGGGACATACAGATAATTATTTCTTTAAAAGAAACAAAAGCTGTAGGAGTAAGAGACTGAATATACAAATGTATGTTGTCCAAATTGTATGTATACAACTTTAACTCATAACCTTTGACATGATTCTCACTTAAGGCCAACCAGAGAAGGCTCAGCATACATCTCTAACACATTTCCACCTATAGCCTTCCCACTCCAGCAGTATCCAAGGAGAACACACATGAGATGCTTCTTCTAGCACAGACTTGAACCAGTTGTTCACCTGCCTTTGAGTGTCTGCAGAAAGTCTATGACTCTCATTTAGTTGGCCTTCATCTGCTTCCATATAATTTAGTATTTTAAACAACATTCTTTTTCTTCATTTCTCTTAACCCTCATCACCTTAGAGTTAGATTACATTATATCCAATTAAAGGATAAAGAAATGGAATCTTCATAGTAGTTAGGAAAATTTCTTAAATTGTTACAGTTCACCAGTATCTCTGCTGAAATTTGAGCTCAGAAACATGACCTGTTCATCTTCAGTTACCTCTCTCTCACATTTAACTTTCTAGTTCCTACCTTCTGATTTTGTGTCATGATTGCATTTTATACTCACTCCTGAGATTTGATTTGATTTTCATCTCTAAATATCTCAGATGGTTTGCCTCTAGGTAATTACCATCATGCCCTGGTCATACTACAGCCCAAACTTGATTTGGGCAAACATATAACAAAAGACAGCATGTCTCCTAATATAGGTGAGGTAGAGGTATTCTTATCAGCTGAAAAGTATAAACCTCTTAACATAAACAGCTATGTCTTAATTAAGACGGATATGTGTGTGTGTGTATGTGTGTATGTGTGTGTGTTTGTGTGTGTATGTGTGTGTGTGTGTGTGTGGGCTTTGGTTACTGAAGACCATCTGGGATGAGATGACTTGCTTAGTAAAGCTGTTACCCAGCTGCCTGGAGGGATGAAATAAGCTATGCAGAGCACACACATCCCAATTTTTGTTCAATCACTCTCCACCCACCACAGTTTTGTTGAGCTCATTTTCCTGTCACATTAAAATTCCTAAATGAAATATGCAATTGGGAAGCTGGTGACGTGACAGAGAAGAAATGAGCAGAACTGAGTGTCAGAAAGGAAAGGTAGAGACCAAGGGCATCCAACAGTGAGAAAGAATTAAAGTGGAAGTCAAAACTGAGCAATGTCCAGGAATGTCAAAGAAATAGGCCATGGGGCACAAGAAGACGGGAAAAACTTAAAGATATGACTCCAAGCTAAGGCTCTTGAGAATAAATTTCCTTTTTATCCTCTGTCATGATATGGAAATGGATTTGTTTAGTGAGGTTCCCGCTGGGGAAGAGAAGGGAAATGAAGAACTTTCTACAACATCACGAGTCCTTCAGCTCACAGGCAGCCTGAAGGTGCTCCCCAAACTCATTACAATGCAACAATCTTGCCCTTAGCCTTTAGCTAATGGCTAAACTTGACCTTTTATGTGAGCCCATGTGAAACTGCCAGGACTATGGTGTTGTTGACTAGAGGGACAGCAGAGATGGGACTCAAAAATAGATGTGTCTTTAATCATTTCCCTTTTTCTAAGACCACACAGTAAAACCTGTGATCAGTCTTGAAAGAAAACACATTCTGGAACAGGGACTGCATTAAGGAATAAATATCACTGGTTTTATTGGACATCAACTGTTGTTACAACCTAATTCTAGAATCAGCTGCAAAGAGGAGTCTTTGCAGTCCCAACTAGCAAAGTCTGCAAAAGAAACTCAATGGCTTGATAATACTCAGAGGCTGTGGTGCTGTCTAGAATACTTTTTATTTCAGATGATTACATGGGATGAGCAGAACTGGGATGAAAGTTGAGCCTCACAACATTAAACAGAAATTCAAAAGACAGTGACCGCACTGCTGTGGAAGGTTCAGTCTCTGTGTGACCCCGTTTCCGTCTCTTACCATTTAGTGAATGGTGATGTCAAAATTTACTTCCAGATATAAATGATGCATAGTTTAAATACAAACCAGGAGAACATTTTGAGACCATTTAGTGATTTGAAGAATCCAAATATCTTTCTTCAAATACAAGGTAAGAAACTCAGCTTCATAATAATTGAAATAATCACATGATATTTAGTGCTAGTAAGAACTACCATTTCTTGTATGTTCATTATATGCAGGTCCTTTCCTAAGTACTTTATATTCATTATTTAAATTGATATGTTTATGAGTTTAATCATTTAAAAACAGATTATTTTGATATCTCAGGTCATAACATTGGGACTATTGCTATGACCAAGAAGATAAGCACTAACCTGAAAGAGTAAGAAGTGTCGTGCTCTGTGCTACATTGCTTTGATAGAATACCACACACTGGATAATTTATAAGGAACGTAAACACATACTCACAGTTCTGGAACTTTGCTAGACCAAGGTAAAAGTGCTGACTTCTAAGGAGGGCCTCCTCCTGGTATCTTCTCATAGCAGGAGCTGGAAGAACATGAGAGCAAACCCACTCAGCTAGCCTTCATCATGTAGGTGTGAATCCATGCCTCCACCTTTATTATCTAAGCCCCTCCTATTAAGCCTCATTGTTCAACATTATTGTATCAGGCACTAATTTCTAGCACATGAATGTTGGGTTGGAGTGTGGCGTAAGTAAAAGAATAGATAAAATAATATAATTTGTAACCAAGAAACTTAAGCTTCAAATAGCTTTGGCCCCATCAATCATAATCTACTTAACTCACCAACTTTGCTTTAAAGACTTAAGGAAAGAGGTACATACATGTACATGTAAAGGTGCTTTGAGGAGATGGGGCTATATTTCAGTGGGAGAGTGCTTGCTTAGTACGAATGAGATCCTGGTTTCAATCACCAGTACTGAAAAATTAAAAAAAAAAAGAAAGTCACAGGAAAGGGGAAGAATGATTTGAGAGCTTGAAAAATTAACTCAATATAAGAAATGGTATTTGTCATTAGATGTGAATTTAAATAATCTATAAGACTTATTTTATTTCCTTTAAATATTGATTACTGAGAGATAGTTCCAAATGTCAGTACACATTAGTTTTTTCTTTAGCTTCTAGTAGGTTTTTCTCAATATGAATACTTTGAAATCATATCATTACACCTGATGTTTGCTAGCTGCTATATGCCTGCATTCATTTAACATGAATTCTTATGTTTAAAGGTAACACTAATCCCATTCTTTCATCTGTTGTTTTTCTGTTTGAAAAAGAATAGAGGTAGAATGGTGACTATTTTAAGTGGCAGCAACAGCAACAAAATTGAAAGATGAAAAGGCAATTTACAGGATCAAAGCAAAAGCTCCAAACAATTATGTTTGAAGAGCTTAGAATAAAGGTTCCTGGGAAGAATTAAATGTCAGAAGTTATAGGGCATAGGCAGGAAGCACAGATACCAAATAATTTTCACCTTCAGTTTGCTCTTTGTAAAATTAAAATATAGCATTTTATTCTCCAGGTCAAGTAAAATATTTTATTAATGTAGCTTATTTACTTCATCATCATTAACAAAGAAAATAAAGGAAATTTTGATTGGTTCTTGTTAGCATACCACTTGCAAATGAGAAGAGTGAATTTTGAAAGAAAAATGTTTATTAGCAGAATTATAAGAAATGGAAACAGTACAAACCAATATAACTCTATAATACATAATCATAAAAGGTCTTTGTATCAGGTAAATTAACTAGAATTTGTATGAGTCAGAAGTTACGAAGACTGCTCATGCATTGGTGTCTTCTGAACAAGACAAGGGCTCTGCAGTCACGAACTCACAGCTGCTGTGTTTGCCTGCACAAGATGTTCAGAAGATCAAGCCACTCAAAATTCCTGCATGAGTCGGGGAGGAGCTCATGAAGCCAAAAGCCTAACTGAGGGGCTCTTGGCAGTTGATGGCTGTTGGAGAAGGGACAGTCAGATTTTCAGGGATGTAGTTCCTGATTGGTTGCTCATGTTCCAAAGATGGTTCTCTGGTCCTACAACCATGCACATGTTGGCAGCACTGACTGGACTCAGTGGGTTGTTATGAAAGAGGACATGAAGTTGGGCAGGGGTTGTGGTTGCATGCAGGTTTAGAAAGAACTGGAAGGGATGAAGGAAGAATAGATATGATCAAATACATTGTATACATGGGTGGAATTCTAAAAGAATGGATAGAAAACATATTTTTAAATTTTCAACTCCATTAACATTTCAACATTTCTCCTTGGTAAAAAATAGCAAGAAGTTTTACTAAGTAAGAATATTTTAAAATTTAAAGTTTTTCCTTGAATAACTGTTTACATTCGAAGTCACTTCCTGTTATAAGCCTTCACTTGTGTATAAGCCTTAGGCACAGTGGAAGATTAAAGAAGAATGCAAATTCTTCATTCCTTTGCCCTTTGAAGCTAAGTACCACCCCTTTGCTACTCATTCTTGAAGATGAGCTTAACTTGTGATCCCACTTAACCAATATGATTCAGAGAGAGGACAGCTTAGAAGCCCCAAGGTTAGGTCATGGCAAATGTGTGAGTTTCTGTCATTTGGAACACTTGCTCTTAGAGCTTCTATGAAAGAAGTTCAACCACATGGAGTCTACCTCATGCCAAGAAGCCTAAAGCACATAGATTCTGAAGGATAAGACAAGCTGATTATCAATAAGGTACCACAAGTAAGGCTTCTATTTTCAGCTCCTTCTACTGGTTTCTCTTGGCTCCATACAGAACACCCAGCTAAGCTGTTCTCAAGATCCTTACTCATGAGTCAGAAAAAGTGATTTGTTCTTTAAGTTGCTAAGCTGTGAGGTGGTTTCCTTTGTAGCAATAAATAACCATAATAAGCACCAGAAAATTAAGACCATCAGTGGAGGGGGGAGGGTAGATAAAAGTGTTCACATTTGATGCCTAAAGTTGTTTTTGTAAAGGAAGATAAAGTTGTCTTTTAGAACAATGGAATTGTATTTGTATTCATTTACTCTTTTGTTTCTTGAGGATTTTCACAATCACTTATGTTTACGTTAGTGACAAAGGGTAAATAAGTAATAAAATAAGAAAGTTTTCCAAGAACATATAGTCATGTAGAAAAGGGAAGTCAGTGGCCTTGCATTGAGGAAACAATAGTTTAAAGGAATTGATTTACTTCCTCCTGTGAAGGTCAGTGAAAAGAAGCTAATGGAAATCAAAGCATAACAATCCAGACATTCTTTGATATTCAGACTGTTTATTCTTTGTTAAAATGATGAATTTCATTAGAAAAGCAAAGAATAAACTATATCTCTTAGACCCTATTACTGAAAATTTCACCTAACATCCACCAGGAAGCAATCTCTCTATGGAATTACCACTATCAGTCAATTGAGCTGACAACACAGTTCAGAGTTAAAACTTTCATTTTATTAAAAGTAAATAGGAATTACCACTACCCTTCAAATGGGATAACAACAGCTCTTTGCCTCAAACTGTAGAAAAATGCAGGGGCTATAAATGTGCTCTTTATTAGGCCTTTCAAATGGGATGTTTTGAAGAAAATAGCGATTGTAAGATTGTGAAGAGAAATTACCATTTTACTTGAAAGAAATGGCAATTAACAGCGATGACAATGTGATTTATACTAATTGAGATTAAGTCAGACAAAACGGCAACATTAGTAATCATTTGAAGTGCTGTATTACACATTATACTGTGCTTGGTAAACATCTCTCTTGAAATTAAAAAGTAATTAGTAGCATTTTAGTCATTTAATTCAGTCTAATTAGGATTTTCAAAAATGTACAGACCTGCTGTTGAAAGCCTTTTTTTTTTTCATTTTGAATCGAGAAAACACATTCCTTTCTTTTTCATTTTGAAAATCGACTTTGAGAGCACCAACTCTTGCTTGCTTGATCTCCATTTCCCATTGAAAAAGAGGAAAATGGCATAATTAGAAGCAATAGGTAGAAATTTGCTTGAATTGGGCTAAATTAAGAAATTCAATCCATCCTCATTCAAGGCAGATGCATTTTAATCTAGTTTTCTTTTTCTGTCTTTTTTTTTTTTTTTTTTTTGCTATAGAAGTTGAAAGCACATTTTTGTTAGTTGCTAAAAGGAAGGACCTACCTACTTTTCCAAATTTAGGCTAGCAATATCTTCCAATATATCACTAAAGATAGATGAAATTTTAGGTATAATTGCTATTTGGATGGCATTTTAGAATACAGAAAATTAAGTTTATTACCAGAACTTCATCACCAGTTATAACATTTACTTTTAATGTGGACTGTCCAGAGGCTCACAGCCAAGAGATTGGCTGAGTCTCAGAAGAAACTCTGAACTTACACTTGCACAGCACTATAAGAATTAAAAATTATGGGGACTTTTGAGGTTGGACTGAATGCAATTTAGATTATGAGATGGACATGAACTTAAGGGGATGGAGAGGAGGGTTATGGCTTATAAGTGTTATGTGTGAATATCAAGTTCACAAATAGTGCACTTGTGGAAGTTAACACTGGCAACCTGACAGGATATAGAATTATACAGAGGACAAGTCTCTAGGCAGTCTGTGAGGGGTTGTCAAGATTAGGTTTACTGAAGTGGGAAGATCCACCTTCACTGCAGGTGGCCCCATCCCATGGCCTATGATCCTAGACTAAATAAAAGGGAGAGTCAGCTGAAGAGCAGTGATCACCTCTCTCTACTTCCTGACTGTGGGGACAATTTGACCAGTCAGCTTTGCATGCCTGCCTCCCAGACTTCCCCCACTTGTTGCCATGGTTTTCCTTCATGATGTAATGAGCCCCTCAAACTATAAATCAGAATAAACTTTTCCTTCTTTAAATTACTTCTTATCAGGCATTTGATCTCAGCAAGGTGAAAAGTAAGGAATTCAGAGGAGAGTCACAAATTGAGATGCCCTCTGTTCTACAGAGTTGCTGCTAACAGGACTGCGTGCTGTGGGGTTGAATTCTCTTTTGTGATTTGATTGTAGGTCTAGCAATAGAAGAGTTTGTTGGAAATTGTGGGATGTAAACTAGTTTCTTATGTTTATGATTACGAATTATTATTAATAAGATAGCTTAAAAATCACATAAATTAATTACCACAGAATTCTATTGATCGGAGCATCTATCTGTGTCTCAGTTAAAAATTAAAGGGACAAATAGATGTGTGCTCTATGAAGACTTTGATAGAAATTCTGTTGTCTTATTTTTTCTGGTCCATAGGAGGTACTTAAAGTCCTCGGCTTCTGGTCTCTTCCTTTCTTCAAAGCTGCTGATTACACCTGCTTACTGTCCACTTCACTGTTCTGTCCCCTTTTTTGGGGGATTCTAATTCTTTTCGTCTTCGGGGGATAAGGTCTCTTCTAATAATATTGAACTCACCTGGATAATCTAAAATATTTGTTTTCCTCTCAAGCAGGCCTACAACTTTTTGCTATTTGCAGGCTTATTTCCCTTTCATCACACATTCCACAGCTATCGGGGATGAAGACATAGATATTTTCGGTGTCTCTTGTTTTGCTTAGTGCAGTAGTGCCGAGAGCTTTGGGATATCACTGAAGCTGGGCAAATAGGAATTCCAAGACCGGCTCAGACCAAACCCATGCCTGCATAGCTAAGAGTTGTTAAAGAATGCCTAAATGTCCTTTTAAACACTGGCAAATGAGAAATAGTGAATAATTTATTTTGGATTTGGGCTATGTTATAGGGAGGCTTGACCTTTTCCCTGATCAACTTTGGCAAAGTAGTTTCAGATTAAATGTTTCCTCTGGAGAAAGGAAGACAAACGGGAGAGAGGAATTGAGGTGGGTGGTAGCAGTGAAATCTGGGCACAGTACGGTCATGTACATGCATGAAAACATCACAGTGAAAACTATTGTCTTATATGTTAAGCTTAAAATTAATTGAGCAGCATAAAGATCAAAAAATTCTTTATGTTTTCAATTACCTAATGCCTTCACCTATGTAAAAATTTGTGTCTTAGTGTTATTACACTAATGTATTCATTCCCTCTACAAATAATTGCTGAGCACCTGTTTTGTATCAGTCATTGATCTAGATTTGAGTTATAACAATGAATAAAAAAGGGAAAATAAATTTTAATCTCTAAATTTCACATTCTACTATGTTCACAGGTATGGCATAAAACACACAAAAATAAATAATATGAATGTACAGCTTATTCAATGGTAATGAATATGATGGATGTGAAATGGGAAACGAGGATAAATCTATCCAGAGAGTGTTTACAATTTTCATGGTGTGTTCCGGAAAGGGTTCATAGATAAACTGACTTAAGAGATGATTACAGGGAAGTTCTAGAGTTTGTTGTGTGGATATTCAGGGCAAGAACAGATGAAAAATGAACTAATGAAAAGGTTCTGATTGTAGTTCTCACATGGGTAGAGTGATCTAAGGGAGGATGACTCATGGAAAAGGGAGTCAACAAGGTATCTAGATCACAGTGGACGTTGTGAAGACTGGCTTTTCCTCCAAATGAAATGGAAATGAGAAGGTATGGTAGCATCACTTTATCTAGGTTTAAAAAGGCTCACTGTGGCTAGTAAATTGTGAAAAGACTGTGGGATATCAGAATAAAAGCAGAGGGATGAGTTATGGAGTTAATGGTAGTTTCAATGGGCCTGATAGAAGAGGAGTGGTGAAAAGTGGCCACAATGACACTAGACAGAAGAAAGGAGACAGCAAGGGCAGCCACTTGGGCCAGAGAGAAAGGACAAGGTTGGAGCTAGAAATAGTTGTTCATCCACTTGTGAAAGAAGATAGCCAAGCAATACCCTAGAGTCTGACCTAATTTAATTGATGTTTTCCCTCACTGAAGGTTGATTTAAAAAGATGGATGGAATGCATGAGGATATAAGCTTGTAAAATTCACTTGCATGTCTGCTCTCAGCTACATCCCCTCAGAGCCAGACCTTCAAATACACTTGCCAATGAGTGTGCAAGATTAATTGGCATTGTTGACAAAATGAGACATAGACTTCTAAACTTAGAAAGATGTATATTTTCATTATGGTATATTAATTTATTAGCATTTTTATGATTGTAAGATTTTTGGCAGATCCTATCTTTTCCCACAAGGAATACTGCATTTTTCCAAAGAAGGTAGGACTAGCATTTTTCATCTTCCATGATGCTCAATTCCTTGCTCCTTTTGTGGAGTCTCAGTTCCTGCTCCTTAAATGTAGGTGGTCGTCTTACTTCATGCAACAAACAGAATTCAGTTGAAAAGACACTGTGAATCTCAAAGATAAATTGTAAAGATATTGTATTATGCCCCTGGATCTCTGGAATTCTGAGTTTATGTTTCAGAGGTCCCACTGTCCTGAGTCTGTTCTGTTCTAGAGAAAGCCAAGGACACATAAAGGTATTTTAGCACATTGACCAGTTCAGTTTAATACCAGCTCCAGACATGCCAAGGAAGATGCTTCCAGATGCTCCTACTCTCCAGTGTTTGAGGAGGTTGGACTTCTTGCTTTTGAGTCTTTTCAACTGAAGCTTTAACAATGTCAAGCTTAGACAAGAATTCTTTTATGTACCTTCTCCAAAATTCTGATACTAATATTTGTGAGCCTTATAAAATGGTGAATTAAGGACACTAAATTGGGATTGCTAATTTAAAGACAATAACTGTCATACATGAATGAGAATGACCACTATCTCCCTTAGTGTTCATTATAAATTGTATGAATACTTCAAATTACTTTATACTCCTCAAGTGTTGAATACTAATGAGGAACACATTTAAAACACTTTATAATATTTTGCAAGCATTATCTCTTTCAATTTTCACTTTAAACCTTGGTGAAAATATCATTATAAACTCTAATGCAGAATGAACTGAAACACAGAAGAAATAAGTAAATTTCCTGAGGTCTTATGTCTAGTTTTGAATGGAGTCGAAAGAAGTGCAGCTTTAGAATCCACAGCCTTAAAGCCTTGGGAGGTACCAGAAGGTAGAAATGGTATTTTGGAGCAGCACACTATGTTACAGATTGCATTCTACCCTTGCCCTCAGCCTGTGACGTGGTTATTACACTTCTAAAAGTCTTGATTTTCTGAACTCAGGATTGAGTTCAATTGGCCATTGAATTTATACTCTCACTGAGTTTAGGTAAAGGTTAAATCAAGCTGGGGGAGTGACCCTCCTCTTAAGCGTGTCTAACTGGGAGGTAGTAGAGCCCCTTCACCACTGTTGCTGAAGAACCTGGCATTCGATATATTTGGACATATAACTTGGGGGTTGAAGTTTGACTTTGTATCTAAAATAATTCTGTCCTACCTCCTCTTCTAATGAATAAACAATACCTTGTGGAAAACCCAAATTCTCAGTTTCTTGGACTAGTGATGACCATGGCAACATTCTCCTCTGGATAGTGAAGCAAGAAGTGAGTTTCTAACTCCCTTTGCTGTTAGTTAGAATGGTTCTCTGTTCTCAGTTCTGATACCTTGCTTTTAAATTATTATTTTTCTTTTATGTATGTAAGTGGATTCATGTTGTGCAATGCCCGCGAAGGTCAGAAGAGGAAGTTGAATCCCCTGGAACTGGAGCTATGGATGGTTGTTAGCCTCCATGTGGGTGCTTGGAACTGAACCTGGGTCCTCTGTGAAGGTAGTCAGTGCTTTTAACTAATGGGCCATCTCTCCAACCCTCTAACCACTTGATCTGAACACAAGTAAGGACAGTTACTCAATGCTGGTTTATTTACTTTCTGTTCTTGTGATAAAACACCATAACTAAAGAAACTTGTAGAAAGACGAGTTTATTTGACTTACTGTTCCAGAGGGGTAAGATTCTACATTATGGCAGGGGAGGCATGGCAGTAGAGGCTACTGGAACAGAGACTTGAGCACTCACATCTTCAAGCCCTCTTAGGAAGCAAAGTACAAGCTGGATGGGGTCTATGAACTCTCACAAACTGCCCCCAAGGACATGCGTCCTCCAGCAAGGTCACTTTTCCTAGGGACTACATGACCACCCTCCAAAGCAAAATGACCTGGGGTACATGCAACAAGTGTTCACATACTTGAGCCCCCAGGGGACATTTCTCATTCAAATCATCACAAACATGAAGACTAAGGCAGACCTGAGCCATGTAGCCATCTCAGAACAGGAGTCTGTATTTTTCTTACCTGCTTTTCAAAGCTTGCCCCCCACATTCTGATTCATATAGTTTTCACTTCCTTTTCTTGAGTGCTGTCTCTGTTACAGAAGTTCATTGTTTGATACTGAAAATAGACCTGCTTCTTTGATTTAGTCTTAAGTACTTTAACATGATGGAAGAGTGGCATTAATTTTAATCATGTAGTAAAGTTTTTCGTATCTCTTCTGCCTCTTGGAGTCTTATTATTGTGTCAGGATATAGCCAGGGTCCTTAAGTGATGGTTTTGAATAGTATCTTGGTACCAAGTAGCTCTTATCTGACTGGGCAAAGTGTGAGTCATGAAATCCTCATGTCTTCTTTCATTGCTTAAGTTTTAATAAGACTATACTTGTTAGTTTTAATTAGATGCCAATTTTATTAACTTCACTATTGTAACAGGATTGTTAAAATTAACATATTCTATAAATGCAAACTTCTGCATGTATATTTTTATTCCCCAAATAAATTAGGGCTAACACATTAATGTCAGTTAATAGTAATAAGAGACAGAACAGAGATAGAATTAAAGGAACTTGTAGAAATCGAGGAGTGAAGAAGCGTGAAGTCAATTTTTAAAAGTAAAATTGAAAAACACCAAGTAGAGAACTGGTATGTGTGGAGTGAAAGAAAGTGGTCACTGTGAATAGAAACATGGGCATTGGAAATGTGACTGCTTTTCACTTTCAGGAAGGGAAAGAGCTGTGGTTGCTTCTGCTGAGTACTGCCCTGGCTGAGTGGTAAAATGGAGAATGCAAGTCAAGGGTCTTTAGGTGGTTGAACAAGGATAAGGTACTTCGTGGTGCCTGAGATGGGGAACAGGAAGCCATACTGGTCTTCACAGAGAGTCAGGGACATTGGATAGTCCTTCCTTCATCTTTATGTCCGTTATCTGAGAAACACCTTCAGTAAAGACCACATGTACTCATCTCCTCTGTCTATTCTTAGAGGAAAAGTCTGGGATTTTTCATCCAAAAGCTAGGGATGAAAATTCTGCCTCAGACTGGCTGAGAACACTACGTTAAAGGAATTAATAGAGCCATTCTTGTTATTCTGTTTGGAGAGGACTCCCCTTTATATCAACGGTTGCTCCAGGCACCACTAATACTTTAAGTTATTTAAATCTTAGGTACAAAAATAGGTATCACTGCCTTCAGGTTAAAAGGAGCAAATAGAGTTAGTCCAAGAGGGTGAAGACTTTCTGCACTGTGGCACAGATGGTGAATGCAGGGGACATGAGTAGGTTCAACAGGACTCTACATTTAACACTTTATTCTTTCTGCCTTGATGTGTCTTGTTCTCCCACATTCTGAAGGTAGCTGGATTTGGATGAATTGGAAATGATTCCCCTTAGCTCCAGAAGACAGGGCCCTGAATTTAAATTTCTCTAGACTCACATGAACACTAAGGAGACTGTTTTTTTTTTTTTTACTTTGGCAGATTCTTTGTAAAAATTCAGGAAAAAGAAGAGAGGCCAAGCTGTGAGTTGGAATATTTCTACTCATGTTATGTGTCATTCTGTCCCCGCAAAGGAATCTGAGTCATGATTTTCCTGATGCTTTGTTGTCAACTGCTAGCTGCTATTTTTCCAACTCAATGTTTCTGAGAGTCCAAATTATCTATTTACTAAAGGATAACTCTCTTAACCAAAGAACATGAATCTGGAGAAAAGACTCACTTAAAACTATTTAAAGGGTCCAATTCATCCATTTCGAAGTGTTTTCTCTGACTCTGTGATATTCTGGATCTTATAGTTTTTGAGACAAGATCTTCCTATAGTCCCAGCTGACCTGGAACTTGCTGTGGAGACCACGCTAGCCCGGATCTCACGGAGCTATGCCTATGTTGTCCTCTTGCATGCTGGGATTAAAGGTGTGTGCCATCACACCAGGCCTTAATAAGTTTTGGGACATTCAGTTGCCATATTATATCTTTTCTGATTGTTTTTATTCTGTTCGCACCTTATTTCCAATACTATAGCCAGTAATGGCTGAACATTGAACCAAGATAGAACTCCTTTTGAACATCAGTTATCTTTCCATAAATGTATCAGCAGGCTAAATGGAAGGAAGTGTGTAACATGTTATGAAGTCACTTCATTGGACCAACATGAAGTACATAGACCTAAAGTCTGAACAACTCAATTCAGTTAAACAGAAAGGTATTGTGTGTTTAAAGTAAACAAAGAGGCATAATGCTAAAGTGTTAAAAAAAAGTCTTTGTCTTCTGGGAGCTTGAAGTTAGAGAAAGAGATATTCCCAGTGTGTGATGAGTGCTGGTAGTTCCTTCGTTCTGCTCTTTTATCACACTGTGTATATTTCCTTTGTAAAATTTAGCCCTTTATAAATGTTCAGTTTTGTGCATTCTGGGTTTCCCCCCGTAGAACTGTACCCTCTTTAGAAGACAGGGGCTTCCTCAGATTCATTTCTAACATCGCAAACATTTATTTAATTGTTGAATAGAATATGATGAAGGAATGAAAATAGCTTACACAAATAGAAACAAATAGAAAAGGCATACACAGAGTTTTGGGAAGAACGTATGATGAAAATCTATGGACAGTTGCATGAGTGAATAGAAAAATATCAGAGAAGCTTCCTAGAAGTAGTAATAATGAGGATAATTGTTATAGACCTAGTAAGTAATGATGCAGTAAAATAAGTCGTAGTTTTCTCTTAGGTTCCTTCTTTCTTTTTAACTCCTTTTGCTTCCCTTTGCCTCCTACACAAACTCAAGCACACAAAAACCCAGCATAGAACTGTGCAAATGGGCAGCAGGCTCCAATCTTTGCTGAAGAACTATTGGCAGCTGAATATTCCTGGGTGGAGAAGAACTGATCTTCTTAAAGTGAGGGACTCTAGATACACTCACTAGACCTCAGTAGATGAACTTGCACTGAGGACTGTCTGGGGACACTAACTGAACATAATAGGCCTTAACACAAATAACAGAATGTATTAATTTTATGGGAGGGTGCCAGTTGGGGAAGGAGTATAAAATGATTAAGATTGAGATGTTCTGTATGAGATACATAAAAATTCAATATACAATTTTTTTCAAAAAGATTAAAAATGACATCTCAGAACCAGCTTCCAGAGGTTAACTGGAAGCTTTATTAGTAAAGAAGGTCAAATTGATGTATTTAGTAAGTAAGGCTTATTTTCCACTATCTCGTAATACTCTAAACACAAATATATATATGCTTTTTTCTGGACAATAATTTTATATATCTCATCTAAAGTTTATTAACACTCAGATATTGTTATCTACTTAAAAGTTGTTCTATTGTTATTCAATTCTTTCTGTTTATTCAACTCACTGTGAAATCTTTACTGTGATTTTGAGTCTGTCAGCATATATTTAAATGTAAATTCACATGCTGTTTCTAAAACTGAAATACAATTTTATCTATACAAAAAGATAAAGTCACTCTTATTTGTATGAGTCAACATTCAATCCTGAAGAAATGACAGATTCCTATGGAGTAGAAAGACTAGATCCCTTGATTCTAACATTTCCTCAATTGCAATTAACTTTATTACTTTTATAAACTTTTGGGACAAGTCAGGGCACTGTTGACAGTTCTCATTTACTTTGTACCTCTCCAGTAAGAGGAAAACATTAGTGTGATATTTTTGAAAAGAAAACACCTGCCTGGAGTGGGGTAACATGCCAAGCCTCCACAGTGGCCTAGCCAGCAAAAAACTTACTATCTTATACCCAAATCTCCCTCTGAATCAACATTTACATCATACTTTATTGTATGTTCTGATGTTGAATGATCCTATAAAACAAAAGTCAAGTAACATACTATTAAAACACAAACCAATGTCATGAAATTTTATCCTATTTTCAGGATCAGCTATCAATAATTTCTTAGAGGGTTTGAAACAATTTTTACATAAATTTTATGTCAAATATTGTTATAGATAGCACTGTATTCCTATATAATATGAAGCATTCTTTTTACTTTGGTTTTGTTTTGTATATTTTACAGAATTTTAAAAATACACATACTTCTAACAAAAATTTCAAAGAAGTATAATTCTGGAGAAGGAAAGTCAGGGTGTGTGCTGGGCCATGGATCAAAGGCAATTACTTGAGCATTTTGGTGTCATTGCAAATATTTTGATGATATATTTGAATGTAGAATATTTTATGTCATATTTGCAACATGCATAGAAGTAAATTGATGTGCATCTTTAAAATAAAATATTTCAATTGATTATTTGGGAATAAAAATATAAGTATCACTATGAATGCTATGTCCAACCCTAGCTTTAAAGCCTACTAAGCACAACAATGACAGTCATCTCTATTGGTGTAGTAATGGCATCAATTGGTATAATCAACTACCTGATGGAACTTAAGCCCACTCAATGGGAGAAAAATCATGGGTCATACTATAAACATAGCCAAATACACATGGCTGGAGAGATCATAGATCTTAGATAAAACCCCAAGGTTGTCCCATCCCTAGACAAATGTAATTTCTTCCTATGAGCAAACTATGGATATTTATATTTACAGACAAATATCTCAGACACCATTCATCAAAGAATCTTCTTTTGCAACAGGCAGAGATTATTACAGACTTCCATAAATGGTGAGACACAGAGATTGTCTGTGGATTGCCCTAGCCTAAGTAGAATATCTGTAAGCAATGTAAATATCTAAGGCTCAGGGAACATTAAAAAGGGAGTAAAGAGAACACTAATGCATTTCTCAGTTCTCATCAATGAAGTTCCCTCATCCAACAGAGCACCAGGAACACAAAAGATCACAAATGGCCAAAGCATAGAGAAAAAAGTCTGCAGAGTATGTATCCTTGAACAGGACTCCTATATTAAACTCCACCCACCCAGGATTCAGGGTTCAGTGTGGAAAAGGGAAAGAAAGATTGTAAGAGGTGAGAGGGTGCATGACCATACGGAAATAGACTCCTGGGACGTTGCTCATATGGACCCACAGTAATAGTGTCAACATACAGGAGACCCATGCAAACTCAAACAGACAAAACCCAGCACAGAACTGTAAATTTGGGCAGCAGGTCCCAATATTAGTTGAAATATTTTTGATAGCTAATTACTTCTGGGTGAGAAAGAGCTGATCTTTTTAAAGGTAGGGACTCTGAATAGACTGACTAGACCTTAATGGATTAACTTGCACTGAAGATGTCTGGGGACATTAAGTTGGTATGATGGTCCTTGGCACAAATGTCAGAGTTTATGAATTCCAGTTGGGGGGTTATGGAGGGGTGCAGAGGAGAAGGGGATATAGAGATGATGGTGATGTTCAGTGTGAAATACACAACAATTCAATGAAATATTCACAAAAAATAAAAATAAAAGCAAATTAATAAAATAATAACAGAATAACACAGGTTACTGCCAGAGCTCTTGGTTGTCTCTCAGAACTTGAAGATAAGACCCTACTGAAGGCAGCATGTACACTGGACACAGGACTTAGAGCAATCGAGCAGGAACTGACATGGAAGCCTTCTACCTAAAGTTTAACTCTCTTTTTTGATTTTAAGGAAACAGAATTACAGGGAAATTGGCAAGAAATTTACTTTCCAGTTAGTCATTTAAAAATTATATTAAACACTATTCCAAACAGAAGAAAATAGAAAAATGATGGCTTGTGCATTCAAATCTATTATTTTCTAATGATAGCATATTAATAAAACATAGTATAATATGGCATATAAAATGTATTAAAAGTCTGCCAAAGTAATTTACACCATAAACATTCATGTAGTTTTTTTTTAAGAGATGCTGTCTCATTGTTGCAATTTACTTACCGTTTCCATAGTGTTGCAATTCCTGTTTCTGTTACCTTTCATGTTCTTGTAGTGAGACTTACTCTTTTTATTGGATTTACAATTTACTTTTATCTTGTATGAATCTTCTGTCTCTGATGATTCTATACTTTGACATTTATATAAAGTGAAAAATTATTATACATTTTTTTCATTTGATTCTGATGAAGTTTATTGTATTTTTTATATAATAACACTTAAAATTGTTTTAATGTAGTCATTAAATCTAAATGTCACACTAATACTGACAATACCCAATCTAAATATAGTACAATTGTCTAGAATTTATTATATAACTAAGAATATTTTCATTTTAAATTTTACCTTGTATCTCTTATACTTAACTATATTGTAGCATATAGGGAAGATAGTCTAGTAATTTCTTACTCAGATATTGTCCACTAATGTCATTTCTAATTTTGTGATTCCGTCCCATTTTTATGTCCAACTTTAAAGTTTATTGTATCTAAAGAGATTATTAATATCACTAATTTTTTTTAACTATTTTATTTCTCTTTGGTATAGCTGATAAATCCTGGGGCCCATCACATACTAGGAAAGCACAGTGTTGCTGAGTTAAGACCTAGACATTTTAGCAGATTATTAGTAATATTTTAATATGTTCCTTAATTCTTTGAGAACTTCATGCAATGAGTTTTGATCATATCCCCCAAATCTCCTGGACCCACGTCCACCCTCCATCCCACTCAGTTTCATGTTCTCTTTCATTTTTCCCATGAGGTCCAATTATGTGATCTACTGGCTAGGGGGTCACTACCTTTAACAAAACTAACCATTGCTCTCTCAGCATCTATCATATCTGTTCAGTTAGACATGGGATTTCTTGCCACTCCCCAACCTCCATGCCATGATTTTGTCATGCATGCTTGAGTGTGAACAGGTCTTGTGCATAATTGCTGTGGGTTTCTATGTGCAACCACCTTATTTGGAAAACATTGTTTCCTTGTACTCATCCACCACCTCTGGCTCTAAGAATGTCTTCGCTCCCTCTTTCATATAAAATCCCTGTGCTGGGTTGAATGATGTGATATAGACGTCTCATTTAGGGCTGAGCATTCTACGGTCCCTTATTCTCTGCACTTTGTTCAGTTTTGGGTCTCTGAAGCAATTGCCTTTTACTGTAAGAAGACGCTTCTCTGGTGAGGGTTGAGAGAGGCACTAATATATGGGTAGAGCAATAAAGTCACCATAAGCAATTTAATACGATGTCCATAGTAGACTATTTTAAAAACCGATACTAGCTCAGTATACTTTACTTCCTATATTCTTTGTGCATTTTCATTTCTCTGTCTCTCTCTCTTTCTGTCTTTGTCTCTCTCTCTCTCTCTCTCTCTCTCTGATTAGTATGAGAAGGAAGTTTTTTAAGAATCAGAATCAGGACTCTCAAGACTCTAAAGTTAAAAGTTTATTTTCCTTAAAATTATTCTTTTCTTTACACAAGTAAGAAGGCATTTGGCTGCACAAATTAGTATTGTTCCCGCTTGATGTCTGTGGAGTACCTTGAGTTATCTGCTGCAGAGATACTACTGAGAAGGCGAAAGTTCTCCTTCAGGTCAAAAGGCATAGAAACCGCACTTTTTCCTGGCAGCTGATTTATACTGACTGACCTTCAAAAGACAGTGCAGTAGTCAAGTTCCAGAATTATGCTACCAATAGGCAATGAGATGAGTGTGTGGTCATGGTCTAGTGACTAGGAGAACCAGGTGGGATTCTTTGCAATGGACGGGGAGAATTAGTAGAAACATCAAGAGTTCAAATCAGAAAACAGTGAAATATCTATATGGTAAAGTACGGATTCAGAGTTAAGGTACTTTAGACTGACTTCTGAAATAATGCTTTGTTGGTTTGACCCATTTGTGAAATGGTTTGACCCATTTCACAGAACAAAAAAAAAGAGTCCTGTTTAGTAGTTTCCTTTTCATTTCAACCAGCTAAAATACACTGCTGGTTTAGAGATGGCAGAGTTTCAATATATGCTTAGAGGACTTGGAGTGGGGAGCTTAAGGGGATTGCACCTGGAGCCAGCATACATGTTCAGTATATTGGCTTTTC
This sequence comes from Eospalax fontanierii, assembly GCA_035773235.1. Classification (NCBI taxonomy): domain Eukaryota; kingdom Metazoa; phylum Chordata; class Mammalia; order Rodentia; family Spalacidae; genus Eospalax; species Eospalax fontanierii. Next base: position 22,623,901 of record CM069526.1, read on the forward strand.
TTGCTGCCTTGTGGTTTTTCAATACAGTTTTGAGTGTCTGAAGAAATTCCTGACCCATGATCTCTTCACTAGACTGAGCCCTCAGTTCTTTCTATCTCAAAGCCCCATTTGAATTAATGTGGAGGGCCCTTTATGCTTCCGACAGAACCATGAATGTAGATCGCTAAAGGCTCCGAGGGAATCAATGGCTGTTTAACCAGTGACTGCTTCATTTCAGCTGTAGTTGAATGATTCTTATTTGTGCTTCCAGTTTTGCAAACCATTTCAAGACACCTCTGGGCTGAGAAGGACTAGAGTAATGTAAAGTCTCACTGGCAGTAGTAATAACCTTTTATTTATAAAACACCTTGCTTTCAGGAACTCGAACTGCCTTACAGATGCTATCTCATGAATCCTCCTGCTATCTTTCCTTGTCAAACCAGGAGCAAACAGTCTGCCGTCATGGAGAGTCAGGCAGAGAAAACAGGAAGGAAGATAGAATACACATAAGTCTTTATGAAGGAGGGAGGCACTGAATAATGACGTGGTGGTGTGGGAAAGCTCACTTCCCACAAATGTAATCTCAATGATGGTGATTGTCCATACTGAATGAATACTGAACAAGGGTTAAGTACTTTTTAAGTACTTTGTATTAGCAAATTGAATCTTCCCCACATGCCAACTAAGGTTGCAACCATTTTCATACCCATTTCATGGATGATGAATTTTATAAAAAAGGGTTTATGAATATGTTCAGGGCCACAGTACTAAGAAATGAACTAATAACTAAACTCAGTTGGTATAGCTCCAAATCTAGCACTTAGTTGCTCATTATACTGTGAGAATTTTGCTAATTTAGGATATGAAATATATCTTTTATGTCATTGACATCATTACCTGTTAGTCTTTCAAAATATAAGGTGGTATAGGTCCTAGGTCCTAGGGCTTTCTTTTAAACAGTGATATTGCTTACAGAAACACAGCTCTCTGTAAACTCAAGCAGAGGAGAGAAAAACTGCAGTTTTGATTACCTTCTACATAAATTAATAGTACCGTATTTGCAGGATATTTTCAAGACGAGTTTAGACAGTAGAGGGAAGTAACTGTAAGAAAGTTTGATATGCTCTAAGCACGGTGCTACGCATTGCCTATAGATTTTCTCTTTGAATATTTCAAACATGTTTTTGAGTTAGGTCATCTTTTTGATTCAATTGAAGAAGGAATGGTCAATTAGAACTCAGAAGAATACGTAACAGAGGTCATATCGTGAAACAGAACTCGATGATTATGAAATCTCTGCTTTGACCAACATGAAGAACTCACAGGGGACAGAGATAAATGGAGTAGCTCCAACTTGGAAGTGAATAGAAAGGAAAGGAAAAATAAGAAGTGGAAGTGAAGTTGTCACGATCTGAACTCAGTAGGATGGTAAGGACAAAATCAGATGGCTATGATTGTTATATAGAACATAGAAGGGCCATCCAACCGTTCAAGATAATATCTAAAATTTGAGATCATTATGTAAAGCAAAATAATCCAGAATCAGAATGACATTATATCACATTTTCTCTCATAAGCTAATTTTCACTTTTATAAAGGTTAGGGTTGGAGAAAAGAAGGAGAGGAATTAATATGATCAATATACATGAACACAATGAAAAGTCATAATAAAAGCTATTATATCTTACAATGAATATATGCTAATTAAAATTAAATTGACAGCACTCGGGAGGCAGAAGGAGGTGGATCTTTGTGAGCTTGATGTCACTCTGTTCTACATAGCAAGTTCTAGGCCAGCTGGGGCTACAGGAAGACCCTATCTCAAAAAGATTGAAAAAAACTCAAATTGGGTTAAACAAGGTTTTTGCTTGTTTTCATTTGAGTTTTAGTTTATGTACAAGAGGACTCATGATCATATTCATCATGACCAAAAGCTTAAAGTGGAAGAACACATAAGTCCTTTGTCAAAGCAAAGCTGTGGTAAAAGTCCCAGTCATTTCAGTTTTAAGAATAAAATGTATGGGGGATGGAGCGATGACTCACTCAGTGGTTATAAGCACTGGCTGCTTTCACAGGGAACCCTGGTTCAGTTTCCAGCATTCACAATAGCTAAACTATGGGACCAACTAACTACAGAAGGATGGATAAGGAAAATGGAGTATGTAGTATGTAGTAGTATTATGTAACTTTTTTGCATAAATATTCCCAACCATAGTCTGTGTACTTTCCAATTGCCATGACTTTAACTACCTGGCTGTCAGAAGCTTTACCAAAAAGGCACATATACATAGAAATAATAGAAAATTTCTCTTTCCTGGTTACTTGGTGTTGTTACTCTGATTCTCGTTTTTGCGTAGCAGCTACCACAGTGGCGGAATTTATTCATAACAGTCTATAGAGCATGAATCTTGCTCGCATTTCTGTTATCATCTTGCAGCTTTTATAGTGTATGAGATGACTGAATAACTGAAGTAGAAGAATTCTGCTGCATCTCTTAACAGGTTACCTATGTACATAGATTATAAACACTGTGTTGTTTTCTGAAAAAAACCCATAAAGCTTAGCATGTGTATGCAGAGTCTGGAGCTCTCAGTAATCTTCCATCATGGTGGGTTTGTCCAGTGAACCTTGTATAAGGAAGAAGGACAGGGCTGGGGAGGGGAGGTGGCAGAGGCAAGGGAATGGGACTCTGGGCACTGGCTGAGTTCTAAAGCTATCCAACCTAGCTCTTAGGCTTTGTTCATGAATACTGCTGCAAACACTGAGTGAAAGAAAAGAAGCAGGAACTAAGAGACTACTACCACTTGACAAGCATGAAATGGGCATGACAGATGTGAAGGAGACATGATGTTTCATCAAAAGGGATGACAATAATCATTGAGGGTCTAGGCCCAGCCAGCACCAGGAGAGACTGGGTCTGTTTGAACATCTTTGTGGATTAGGTGCTGTGCTCAAACACACTGACTGACTTTTGAAGTGGCCCTCTGAGATTTTCTTAGTACTGTATTTGAAAAAGAAGGTCCCAAATTAGAAGTCATTAATATGAGCTAGTATATAGTGTAGCTAGGGTTCAGTTCTTACCTGATTCTAACACATGAGTCTTATTATTATTTTTTTTTAATATGGGATTCTCTTTCTGGAAGGTGTAGTTTGCTGCTTGTTGAAGCCTGGCTGTCCTGTTTTCACTGTTCTCCTATATTTGTTTCCTGCCACTCATTATAAGAAGAATGATGCTTTGCTCACCTGTTGATGTCAGCCCATCCCATGTAATTTGCATTGGCAAATTAATGTGGATAAGAGTCACATGTGTTACTTCTTAGCAGCCTATAAGAGTCAGGCTGTGGGTCATTGTGTGTTTTTCCCCCATCACAAGGCCAACAATGATACAGATTAAGGCTGTTTAATCCAGTTTGATAGCAGGGTGAAGACAAAGAAACATAGTACAGCCAGCCTGTAGGGAAAATGAAGATGTGAAATAAAACTAATTGGATCAATATCACAAATACATATATTTTCTGGTTATCTATGACTATAGAAAAGTAGTTATACCCGATGATTATTTGTTACTAAAGTATTAATTTGTTTTTTCTGATTGATACATTACCTATCACTAGAGATAAAGGGAAGAGTAGAAGCCACGGGTGAAAGTAAATAAAAAGTAAAGGGTATATTATGTGTTATCCAGGTATTGCCAGATTTGCTAAGTAGAATTTCACGTGCTCAAATCTAACATCTCAAGAACAAAATCACAGGGGTTGGCAGAGTACTTGCCTAGCATTTATGAAGCCTTGGGTTTGATCCTCAGCATCACATAAAAACAATAATTGTGGTCTATGCCTATATTACAAGCACTTGGAGGCAGAAGCAGGAGGACCATAAGTTCAAGGTCATCCTCAGCTGGGTTCAAGGCCAACCCAGGTTTCATGAGATCTTATCTCAAAAGAAATTATCTTGATTAAAAATATCCAGTAAGAGAATTTAGCCGAACATCTCTCAGGATGCCAGACTTTAAAAAATTCTATTCTGACAAATAGGAGAGATACTGTCAAGTAACATTAAGCATACTATTGAAATAATTTATTCTGCAAAGAATTAGTCCCTAAGCAATTTAAAAATTCAGTGGCAAATGCATATTTAATGTGCCCATTTTTATAAGAGTTTTCTTGGCAGAGAAAGCACCATAGAAGCCAGACCTCAGAGGTTATGACTGAAGAGATTCATTTAATTCTGGTGAGAGAAGTAAAGTAAGGTAGGGACTGTAGAAATGGCTCAATGGTTCAGAGCACTGGTTGCTCTTGCAGAGGACCTGAGTTTGATTCCCAGAACCCAGATGTCAGCTAATAACCATTTATAACTTCAATTCCAGGGGATCCAATGCCCTCTTTGACCTACATAGGCATTGCAAGACAAGGATGCACTTACATACATGAAGGCAGTACATTCATTCACATAAATAAAAATAATAAAATATTTTTTAAACAGAGAAAAATAAAGAACAGACAAAACTCTAACCACCCCTCTCTCATTGAGAGATGCTGAACTTTTCCAGATGCTAACTTGAACATTATAATCTCTCTCAGTGTTATTTTTGATGACTGTATTTCACTTGTTAGTTATTTTGGCGAAATTCAGTTTTCTAGAAACCTCAACAAGTCAATACGTGTTTCTGGTTCCAAGCCACTTTTCCAATGGGTTTTGTCAATTCTGTCTTTAGTCTATTTTCTGTCTTCTTGGAGATATTGGTGAAGATATCCCTGTGGCCTCAATAATTCCCATTTGTTTTATAAAATCAAATGCCATCTATCTTTTTGAAGTACTTTCATATACATTTTCATAGCAGACTCATATATTAGTAGGCAGATGAATGTACACCATAATAATGTTATCTCTCCAAGTTGACTGCATATCATCTACTCACAATTCACTACCTTAAATTCATTATCAAGCTCCTGAATTTTTCCCACACCTAAAGAATTTACTAATACTTTTTCTTACACCTAGAAATCCTTCTGCCACAAAATATCTCTGAACTTTGAGGTCTCAAACAAAAGATTCATTCACCAAAGTTGTGTGTCTTCAATAATCAATATAATATGTGCACTGGGTTAGGCTTTGTCCTGGCAGCTTGTATGTACATTTCAAAGAGAGAACACTTGTAACAATGGGTAACTATCATATTTATTTCTTTACTTGTATGTCTCTTTTCTGATTCTTCAGTAAGAATATAAGTCAAGATGGAAATGAGTTATGCTGATGTTTAACCATGAATCCCCAATCTGACAGTACAGAGTGTATTAAAGATATTCATCCCTCCCATGTCTGTACATTCCTCATTAATACTCTCCACCCAGTTTCATGTACTCTAATACATAATAAAGGCATAGAGCATCAAATTCAGGTCTCGAAATGACCTTCAGTATGGGTTCATCTGCAGGATCCTGGTCAGCCTAGGACTCTCACTCTTAAATGAGACTGGTTCTTCTTCCAGAAACCTTTGGTTGCCAGTAGTCACTCAAGAAGGGTTAAGATTTATAACTCACTTTTAATGTCTATGCTGTATTTGTCTGGTTTGAACTTACATGGGACTCATGCATGCTGTCACCATTGTTGTGAGTTCATATGAATTACTGACCAGTTGTCTGGAAAACTCTTATTCCTTGTGGGCGGGCATTCACCACCGCTGGCTCTTACAATCCGGTTGCCTCTTCCACAATGATCCCTGAGCCTTGGGAGGAAAAAGTTTGATACAGATATCCTATTTCAGGTATGCACTCTGTAGCTTCCTGTTCTCTGCACACTGGTGACGACTTCTGGTTCTCTCTGTTAGTCAACATCTGCTGTATAAGGAAGTTTCTCTTCTGAGAACTTAGAGATGCATTAATCTATAAGTGTAGCAATAAGTTGTTAGAGTCTGTTAAATACTATGTCTACTTGGCAGACTAATGGTATTAGCATCTCCCCTACAGCTTGTCTAGCTCTCGGTTCCTATGCCTAATATTAATGTCAACTATGGGCTCCATGTTGTGAAAGAGACCTTAAATCCAGTTAGAAAGTGGCTGGTTACTTCCACAGTATTTTTGTCACTGTATTGCACCAGTGGGCATATTTTACCAGACCAGCT